>PVKM010024533.1:0-20418 GCA_004027735.1 Carollia perspicillata
TAACCTGGGGGTAAGGAAAGAGGAACGGAGTTATGAAAGGTCTGGTGAGCCTCTGCATTCACTTGCCTAAAAATCTCATCACACCAGCTAGGGAAAAGGCCTACCCTATGGAAAAATGTTCCACTGACCCTTGGTGGGGGGCAGGAAGCACCATACAGAGAGAACACTTGCTGAATATGGACATTTCTGATATGATCACGTGGATTTAACCTTGCTAATTTTCATTGGGTGACTGGAAATTATTTCCCTATTGATTTAAATAAAACTATGTCCCCTCTGACTAGTTAACAAAAAATCAAAACAGAGGATTAATATTATTGCTATTATATTTATATTATCAATTCTATTTAATATTATTATTACTTACACCTTGAGTTAGAAAATTAACAGAAAACTGAAAAGAATGATAACATGCTTCCTGACTAAAAATTTTAAAATCTCTTGGCTATAGTTTGTTTCAATTTCTCAAAAAGACTTTTCCCTTTCTATTTTCCCTGATAACTAAAATTCCTAAGTCAAATTTGCTTTTTAAAAATTTTTTTAAAAAAGTATTTCTTTTTTATTGATTTCATTGTAAACAGAACAAGAAATGGTCTTGAGTCAAAAGACTGCTCTTAAAACTGTCAAAAACATTTTAACAGAAAATATAAACATGACTGCATTATGAATGTTTTAGAAGTCACACAAAAAAACCCTACTGTTACTGTACTAGGTACAGTCTTTAAAAAAGTATATGCCAAAAAAAAGGTATGACCAGCAGGCCACCACACAAAAGGCGATGGCGAGTTTATCCACACTACAAGACTAATGTTTTAAAAAAGTTTTCCTGCATTTTATTCTAAAATCACTTTGTTGTCTTTGTACAGTTGATATTTATTTTACATGGTGAGTAGAAGCCACTACTTTTTGTATGAAAAATTGTATTGAATTTGCTGGTATGACATCGGTTAATAAAATTATATAGGTTTCATGTGTACAATTACATCATCTGTATATTGTGTTCACCACCCCAAATCAAGTCTCCTTCCATCACTCTTTACTCCCCCCTTTACCCTCTTCTAGCACCCCACCTCCCAAAAGTCTTATGAAAAATATTTTTGGTAAGACACTTCTAGTGACTTAGCTGTGACAGAATGAATAGCACCATGCTGGCTGACCAGGGGACTAAAACTCAGGTTCAATATTTTTAAGGTTTCAAGAACTGGAAATAGAAATCCCTTCCTGTACCATCATTTTGTGATTCTATTATGTTCAGGATAAAGGAAACTCCAGCATATTTTTAGATGCCACGTGTCATGGACATGATATGAGAATGGCTCAGAACCTGGAAAGAAGGAAGAAGAAAATGGAGAGCTATTTAAGAAGACAGAATTTCCTTGGCTCTGGCTGTGGCTTTCCCTGTGCAGCTTGACAGCCAGCCATCCCTCTCAATCCCAGCTTACCACCTTCTGCAAGTTGGTCCACAGTTCCCACCGTCACACAGACTGTGATGGCTTCTGGATATGGAGACATCACCAAGTCTGGCTCTCTCTGGACAAGGTGACTAAGAACTGCTTCTGAGGGAACAAATCAGGAACCACTTCTTTCTGGGTTCTCCTGCATCTGGTCTGAAGCTCTGGTCAGAGCAGCTCCTGTTAGATGGGCTGTTCTTCCAGGTGGGCCACACAAAGCCACTTTGTTCCAGAGACGTTGAGACTTAGGCCTAGGAAACAAATTCACTTTAGTTGAAACTCTCATCAAGAGCAGTGTTTCTCAATTTCAACACTACTGACATTTTGGGCTAGATAATTTTTTATCATGGGGGCTGTCCTGTGCATTGTAGGACATCCAGCAGCATTTCTAACCCCTAACCACCAGGTGCTAGTGGCAATCCTCCCAGTTGTGACAACCAAAAACATCTCTAGACATTTCCAAAAATCATCTGGGGAGCAAAATCACCCTAGTTGGGAACCACTGGGGTTATGATAAAGTTACACCTGATTCCATGGGAATTCATTAGAACTGTGCTATCCATTATTGTAGCCACTAGCCACATCCTACTACTGAGCACCTGAAATGTGGCTAGTGCCACATGTTGAAATAATATCATTTTGTATATATTAAGATAAACACAATACAGTAAGTCCTCCCTTAACATCATTGGCAGGTTCTTGGAAACTGTGGCTTTAAGTGAAATGGCATATAACAAACAATTGTACCACAGCTAATGGATATAAACAAAAGTTAAGTTCCTATGGCATATTTTTCATCATAAAACATCGCTAAACTTCTAAATATTCAAGTTTAGGGTGTCTAGAGACTCTCCAGCAGCTCTGGGTACATGGCAGGAGCCCACTGTGTACAAGACACCCTTCCATTGCAGGGCACATGCACACACACACACACTCACTCAGATTGGAACAATGGAGACATGTCATTTAACCTAACTGTACACTTCTTTGGGATGTTGGAGGGAACTGGAGTCCCTGGAGAAAACCTACGCACACGTGAGGGGACTGAGCAAACTCCACACAGACAGTGACCCAGCCAGGAATTGAATTTTTTTTCACCCTCATCAATGTTATTAGAAACCACTGTTGAATGAAATGTTGTTCAAGGATCTGCTGATGTATGTTCTTAAAATTAATTTCACATGTTTCTTTTTACTTTTAATGTGGCCACTAGAACATTTAAAATGATATATAAGGCTCACCTTACACTTCTATTGGACAGTACTGTGCTAGACTATCAGGCTGTGCCTTCTGAAGACAGACAGCCTGGACAGTGAAGAAGGTGCCAGGAGCCTTACCCCAGAGGTTTTGGAGACATGCCAGAAATCCAAGTATATACACTTGTCGGAGAGTGAGACATGGTTCACATTGACTTTACAGTTCTAGGGATCAGACACAAGTCACTCTGCTAGTTCTGTGAAAGCTGCGACATTGGGTTTTAGGTAGGTAGGGTTGGAATAGTCTGATTTTGGGAGTAAACCGTACCTGTATTTGCATCCTAGCTTCCTCACCTTTGTGACATTGACTCTGTATATTTTACTCCTCCAAGCCCATTTTCTTATTTTTAATGATGTGGTTATACCTTTTAATAGGGTGGTTGTGAGAATTAAATGAAATACTAAATGAAAAAAAAAAGTTGTCTTCCAAATATGATGAGAGCCAACATGTAATGCTGACTTAGCTAGTCCTTATTAGTGCTCATTAACTACCACTTCGTTAAGTAAATGCTTTACAGTTACGACATTTCTCTCTCTAGACAATGCCACAAAGCAGTTTTTACTAACATCCTTTTTTTTTTTTAACAAATGACAAACCTGACACATACCAGTGACAGAGGCAAAACTGACCTGATCCCTCTGGCCCCTAAGCTCAGCTTCTCACTGCAGACCCAAGGCCTGGGAGCGCTTTGAGTCACGTTCACAGTTGGTCAATATCGGTCAGTATCGCAAAGCGCATTCCCTCCTGCCACCCGCAAGAGATTTTTCCCCAGGGCTGGCAGCACTCAGCTGCCACACCTCACCCGCATAGAGCATCTCCCCACCAGGGCTGAGCCCCACCTGGGGACCACGATGACTACGAGGCTGGGGCCGGCCCCCACCCACCTTTCTCAGGTCTACGTCCAGGCCCGGCTCTGGGATAGGTGGTCGCAGCCCCGCTTTTGGGGTTAGATCCGGGAACTTCCTGTTTTCTCCCCTTAAGCACAAGCCCTCACGTGAGTGCTGGGCCCCCAGCCATGCGAGGGGCGCCCCGGCAAAGAGCTCACCTGAAGTTGGAACCCTCAGCGGTAGCGAGGCGGCGGGAGGGAGCGGTAGCTGCAAAGTGGAACTGGCTGCACATGCGCAGAGAAAAGCACTGGCTATCCATTCCCAGAATGCAGGGGACAACCCTTACCATTCAATACTACATTTCCCGTCAAGACTGCGACCCATCGCAAATTGTGCGTGTAGAATTGGGGAGTAATGTGATGATATTAACAGTCTCTTTATAACTGGAGAGTAGATTCTATCATAGACCCAGAAGTTATAAACTTTTACTTACAAGCAAATACAATGTGCGGTTCTCAGTGGATCCTGGTTCGAGAAAACAAAGCATTTGGAACGAATGTGGAATTTTGCATGTGGACTGGTATTAAGGGAAGTTACCACTACTTTTGTTAATTCTGATAATGACATTAGGATTATGTAGGCAAGTTTACTTTGTTTTCAGGACACGGGAAAGTACTTAGCATTATATTATTTATTTGTAATGAAATGAAAGGCAAATACAGCAAAATGTTAGGTTCTACCTCTAGAATATTGGTATTCTTATTTTACTATTTTTTACTTTTCTTTGTGTCTGGAAATTTTGTAATATAAGTTTATGAAGGGAAACACTTGAACTGTTCAAAGTGTGCCTTTTAATTCAGAGCTGCTAAGGAAAGGTGTATGAGTCAATGCCAAAACTAAAAACAATTTTGTAACAAGTTTGATGTCCTTTATTCAAGGGAAAACAATCCATGGAATGAGGAAGCACAATGCCTAAAAAGCAGTGGATTACTCTTCTGACGGATTTTGGGCAAGAGCAACTTTTATAGAACACTTGAAGAGGTAACATGGAAACAGGGCATGACTGCCTAGGGGATGAGAGATTTCCTCATAAGGCAATTCTGTCTTCTAGGGTAAAGTAAGCTAGCAAAAGCTGAGAGAGAGGATTGTGATTGATGTGTGTCAGGATCCTTAACAGCGAGATGTATTACCATAAATTTAGGCTGACTTAGGTATTCATTTGTAACATAACACCTTGTATAAGTCCTGCTGCATTAGGGGTAATGATATATCAATGTAGGTTCATTGTGCGTAACAGATGTACCACTCTGGTACAGAATGATTTTAGTCAGGAAGGCTATAGGAGTTGGGGTCACAGAAAATATATAGGAATGCTCTGTACTTTCTACTCAATTTCTCTGTGAACATAAAACTGCTCTAAAAAATAAAGCCCATTACAAGGGGGGTAAAAAGGACACAAAGACATCCTGAAAGAGCTCACAATGACCAAAGCTGGAACATATTTAGCAAAATAATGAATCCAGTAATGGATTATAGCCCAATGAATGAAATACATCTCCATGTGTCCATATAAGATAAAACAAATGAAGGGACAGATCTTCCTAACAGAACTCCAACAATCGTGGAAGATGTCAATATACTTCAGCCAAATACCACCAGCAACACACTTGTAGTTCAACAATTTGGATTTTAATAGTAACTGCAATGAGGTTGAACACACTTACATATGGCAACTATGAATTGTTGAGAGTGTTAGAAAGGAATTATAGGATTGGGGTTTTGGTTAGTTCATTTTGCAGAGGTTCCAAGGCTGTTGAATTTGGTCAGGATTGGGTGTTGCGAAGTAAATGAATAAATAAATAATAAAAAGCATCAGTCACTCATACCAGCTGAGAGGTCACTGGTCTGATTCTCAGTCAGGGCACATGTGTGGGTTGCATACCAGGACCCTGGTTGGAAGTGTGGGAAAGGTACCCCCATAGGTGTTTCTCTCTCTCTTTAAAAATAAATAAAATCATTTAAAAAAACTTATGAAATTTGGAAATTTAAGTTAAAAAACATATGTCTTTTCATTACTTATAGCTTGAATCCCTATGAAAATTATTTATTGAAAAATGAATGCCATGAATATGGCTTTTGTTCCAGTACATACCTTGTTCTAAGAAGGTTATAAACATTCTCTTTCCACTGCTTTAAATACCAACTCTAATACATACCTCTTTCTCTCTCTCTTTCCTAGACTTAACTTTTATTGCACCAAGATCTGTTTTTAACTATTTTAAAGCAATAGCATCCATGTTAATATAGACACATTATGTGCATTTTCAATTCTTTTCTAATTGTGACTAAAGAAGTTTTTATTGGAATGAAAGTTGGAATTGTTCCTTTAAGTAAAGCAAACAAAAAATATAAATGTCAAAAAGAAAAACACTAGAAAAAACTTTTTAGAATTCTGATTGGAACTTCAATTTATTCTTTTCTTCTAGGAAACTAGTATTTATTAAGGTCCTTATAGTGTCAACAAAATAAAATTTATACCTTGATTCACATAAATTGCACTAATTTACTGGCAACATAAATCCTTATTTTCATGCTAATCAAAACTTATTCTTTTTATCATTGCCATATAAAACAATGTTACAAATTATAAACCAAGAAAAGCGTGTGTGTGTTTATATACAAGTATGTGCATGAATATATATATATAAAGAGAGAGTCATAAAATGTGTTCAGAGTTTCCTAATTTAGTCTCTAATTTCAGAAGTGCACACACAAATTTTAACAAGTTCACCCCTAGGAGATGCTTAATTTGTGTGATTATTGTTTTCTTACTGAGTTGCATATACTTGCAGATATTATTTATTTCAAAGGGGCTGAACCAGCAATGAATGAGAGTTCCTATTGCTCCATATCCTTGTCACCATTTAGTAGTGTCAGTGTTTTAGATTTTGACACTATATGTCTGTCGTGGTGTCTCACTGTTTGTTTTAATTTGCAATTCCCTAATAAAATATAATGGTGAGTATCTTTTCATATACTTGTCTGCCATCTGTATATCTTCTTTGGTGAAGTATCTTTTGACCATTGTTTAATCAGGTTATTTGTTTTCATTTTGTTGAGTTTTCAGAGTTCTTTGTATATTTTGGTAACCTTCCTTTATCAGATATATTTCTGGCGGTATTTTCTCCTAGTCTCCACTTGTCTTCACATCCTCTTCACAGTGCCTTTTATAGAACAGAAACTTTTACTTTTAATTAAATACAGCTTATCAAGTATTTTATGGATCATGAAATACCTTTGGTCCTTGTCAAGGATCAGTTGACTGTATTTGTATGCATCTGTTCCTGGACTCATTATTCTGTTCTGTTAAATAAACTCAAAGAGTCTGGAGGCTTTGGCTAGAAATAAAAGATAACAACTTATTCAAGGGACTTAAAGTTCTCAAACTGGGGACACAACTACACACCAGAAGTGACCACTTCCAGCCAAATGGTAGGTACATAAATTTTGCCTCCTCACACAACCAAAAGAAGGACAACAACAAATTTAAAAACAAAAAATGACCAGAACTGCAAGAAAATCAAACTGAATGGAAGTCAGAAAACCAAGGAGTTACAGAAGAAACATTCACCCAGACTGGTAGGAGGGGCAGAGACAGGCAGCCGGGGTGGAGAGAATATGTGTCAAGGCAGTGGCACCTATAGGACTAGATCAGGCAAGGCAGTGGCTGGTGGACCAAGCGGTGTCACATTTGCATGCAGACAAATCAAGAGGAACAACTGGGGCATGAGTCAGACCAAGCAACCCAGGGTTCCAGCATGGTGAAATAAAGCCTCAAAACCTCTGGATGAAAAAACCTGAGGGAGTGGCAGCAGTGGGAGAAACTCCTAGCCTCACAGTAGAGTTTATTGGAGAGACCCACAGGGTCTTAGAAGTACAGAAACCCACCTACCTGGGAATCAACACCATAAGGGTCTAATTTCCTTATGGGTAGCAGGGGAAGTAACAAAGCCAGCCAAAAGCTGAGCAAGCAGCATTGTTCCCTCTTGGACCCCTCCCCCACAGACAGTGACACAATGCACCTACATGTGTTGCCCCACCCTCACAAATAACTAAGGCTTCATCCCTTACAACATAATGGGTATGCCCAGATGAAGAAATATGGCCCAAATGAAAGAACACATCAAACCTCTAAAAATAGAACTAAGCAATGAAGAGATAGCCAACCTATCAGATGCACAATTCGAAACACTAGTAATCAGGATGCTCATAGAAATGGCTGAATATGGTCGAAAAATAGAGGAAGAAATGAAAGTTATACAAAGTGAAATGAAGAGAAATGCACAGGGAACCAACAGTCAAGGGAAGGAAACCAGGACTCAAATCAATGATTTAGAGCAGAAGGAAGAAATAAACATTCAACCAGAACAGAATGAAGAAACAAGAACTTAAAAAATGAAGAGAGGCTTAGGAACCTCCAAGATAACTTTAAATGTTGTCCAACATCCAACTCATAGGGGTGCCAGAAGGAGAGGAGAAAGAGCAAGAAACTGAAAACCTGTTTGAAAACATAATGAAGGAGAACTTGCCCAATCTGGCAAAGGAAATAGACTTTCAGGAAGTCCAGGAAACTCAGAGAGTTCCAAAAAAGTTGGACCCAAGGAAGCACACACCAGGGCACATCATAATGACATTACCCATGATTAAAGATAAGGAGAGAATCTTAAAAGTAAGAGAAAAGGAGACAGTTACCTACAAAGGAGTTCCCATAAGACTCTCAGCTGATTTCTCAAAACAAACCTTATAGGCAAAAAGGGGCTGGAAAGAAGTATTGAAAGTGATAAAAAGCAAGGACCTACATCCAAGGTTACTCTATCCAGCAAAGCTATCATTTAGAATGGAAGGGCAGATAAAGTGCTTCCCAGATAAGTTCAAGTTAAAGGAGTTCTTCATCACCAAGCCCTTATTATATAAAATGTTAAAGGGACTTATTTAAGAAAAATATGATGATCAAAAATATGAATAGCAGAAATACAACAAACAACTATCAACAACTGAACCTAAACAAAACAAAACAAAACAAAAAAAAAACTAAGCAAACATCTAGAACAGGAACAGAATCACAGAAATGGAGATCACGTGGAGGGTTATCAGCGGGGAGGAGGAGAATGGGGGAAAAGGTAGAGGGAATAAGAAGCATAAATGGTAAGTACAAAATAGACAGGGGGAGGTTAAGATTAGTATAGAAAATGGAGAAGCCAAAGAACTTACATGTACAACCCATGGACATGAACTATGGTGGGAGAATGTGGTGCAGCGGGTGTGCAGGGTGGAGGGGAATAAAAGGGAGAAGTCTATACAGACTTCAAATCAGTTTGTTTATACTCATAAAATAAGTTGGAGTTTTGAATGGAATCACATTGAATTTATGGATCAAACTGGGAAGAACTGACATCTTGACAATATTGAGTCTTCCTGTCCATAAACATGGAATACCTCTTCATTTGTCTAGTCATTCTTTCACTTTATCAGAGTTTTGTAGTCTTCCTCATGTAGATTTTGTATATATTTTGTTAGATTTATATTTTAAGTTTTTCATTTTCTTGGGGTGCTAATGTAAATGGTATTGGGTCTCTATTTTCAAATTCCACTTGTTCATTGCCAGTATACAGAACAATTGGCATTTGTATATTAATCTTATATCCCGCAACATTGCTATGATTGCTTAATTTCAGGAGTAATTTTTGTAGATTCTTTTAGATGTTTTATATAGACAATCATGACATTTATGAACAAAGGTGGTTTTATTTCTTTCTTTCCAGTATGTATACACTTTATTTCCTTTATGTGCCTTATGTATTAGTAGGACTTCTATTACAATGTTAAAAATGAATGGTGAGAAGGGACATCCTTGCTTGTTCCTCATCTTAGTGAGAGAGCTTCTAGTTTCTGGCCATTAAGTACAATAATAGTGGTAAGATTTTTGTGGATGTTCTATAACAAGTTGAAGAAGTTTCCCTGTGCTCCTAGTTGTCTGAGAGTTTTTATCATTAACTTTGGATTTTGCTAAATCACTTTTGGATCAATTAATACAATCATATGATTTTACTTCTTTAACCTGTTGATGTGATGGATAATATTACATTACCTTTGTTTTTAAATCTGGGACTAGCCTTGCGTAAGTGAGGTAAACCCCACTTGGTTGTGATGTGTAGTTCTTGTTATACATTATTTTATTCAATTTGCTAATATTTTGTTGAGAATTCTGCATCTATACTAATGATAGACATTGGTCTGCAGTTTTCTTTTTTTGTAGTGTCTTCATTCAGTTTTGGTATTGGGGCAATGCTGTCCTCATAGAACAGGTTAACATGTATTCCCTTCTGGAAGAGACTGTAGAAAATTCATATAATCTCTTCCTTAAGTGTTTGGTGGAATTCACAAGTGAATTCATCTGGGCTTGGTGCTTTGCTTTGAAAGGTTAGTAATTATTGATTTAATTTCTTGAATAGATATAGGCCTATTCAGATTGTCTATTTCTTACAAGCGAGTTTTGATAGATTGTGTCTTTCAAGGAATTGGTCCATTTCATCTAGGTTACCACATTTGTGGGCACAGAGTAATTCAGAGTATTCCTTTGTTATCTTTGTAATGTCCATAGCACCTGTAGTGATGTCCCAACTTTTGCTTTTGATATTATTAATTCGTGTCTTCTTTCATTTTTATATTACATTTGCTAGAAGTTGATCAATTTTATTTATATTTATATTTTTACAGTTACTTAATGGCATTTTAAAAAATATTTTTTATTTTTTAACTTCAGTTGACATACAATATTATATTCGTTTCAGGTGCACAACATAATCATTAAGCATTTATATAACTTATGAAGAGATTACCCTGATAAATCTTGTACCCCTTTGAAGATATTTTTATAAAGAAATTACCACATGATCTTACTTATATTGGAATCTAATGAATACAGTAAACCAACAAACTAAATAGTAACAGAAGCTTAGATACATAAAATAGACCGACAGCAGCCAGAAAGGGGAGGGAGGTGGGGACAGGTTGAAAGATGGTGAAGGGATTAACCAAAAAACATTTATGTACAACCCATGGATACGGACAACAACATTGGGATTGGCTTGGGGTGGGGAGAAGATGGGGATAGGTGGAGGAGGAGAAAGGGAGAAAAAGTGGGAACAACTGTAACAGCATACATAATACAAATAAAACTAAAAAAATGATTATGGGGATTTAAAATGTAAAATAGGAAATACTGTCAATACTTTTATTTATATTTTTAAATATCCAGCTTTTGGTTTCACTGTTTTTCTCAACTTCACTGATTTCTGCCCTAATAATTTCCTTTCTTCTGCTTACTTTGTATTTATTTTTTTTATTTATTGTATTTTTCCCATTTTCATTTATCCCCCTTATTTTTGCTTCCGCCTCCCCCACCCCTTCCCCCACACAATTACCACACTATTGACGGTGTCCACGAGCCCTTTCTCTTTTTGCTCCATCCCTCCACCCCCTAACCTAACCCCACCCCCAGGACTGTCAGCCTGCTCTCTCTCTATGAATATCTCTATCCTGCTTGTTAGTTCAGTTTATTCATTAGATTCCACATGAATGAAATCATATGGTATTTGCCTTTCTCTGACTGGCTTATTTCACTTGGCATAATGTTCTCCAGGTCCATCCATGCTGAAGAAAAGAAGGTTTTCTTCTTTTTTCTGGCCAAGTGGTATTCATTGTGTAAATGTCCCATCGTTATTTTACCCCCTCATCTACTGATGGACAGTTGTGCTGCTTCCAAATCTTGACAATTGTAAATAATACTGCAGTAAACATAGGGGTGCTTATATTCTTTCAACTTAGTCTTTCAGATTTTTTTGAATACATTCCCCAAAGTAGAATTACTTTGGATTCAATTTGTTCTTCTTTTTCTAGTTTTCTAAGGCAAAATCATAGATGACTGATTTTAGACCTTTCTTCTTTTCTAATATAGGCCATAATATACAGCTATAAATTTTCCCTAAACACTGTTTTCTCTTCATTCCACAAATTTTGATGTATTTTCAATTATTTTAAAATGTTTTAAAATTTCTCTTGAGATTCCTTCTTTGCCTCAGGTGTTATTTAGAAGTACACTGCTTAATCTCCAGCTATTTTTGGAATTTTCCAACTTTAGTTCTGTATTGATTTCCATTGTGGTCTTGGCGCATACACTATGTAATTTCTATTATTTTTCATTTGTTAAGGTGAGTTTTATGATATAGAATGTGGTCTATCTTCTTTAAATTTTGTAAGAACTTGAGAACAATGTGTATTCTTCTATTGTTAGATGGAAGAATCTATAAATGTCAATTGTATCCAGCTAATTCATGGTGCTGTGAAATCCACATATTTATTTCCTGATTTTATGCCTGCTGGATATGCCCATTGTCCTTTGCTGATAAAGAGCTATTGGAGTCCCCAGCTATACTAGTGGATTCATCTATTTCTCTTAGCAGTTCTACCAATTTTGCCTCATGTATTATAATGCTCTATTTTTAGGCACATAGACAGTAAAGATTATTGTGACTTCTTGGAGAATTGCACCCTTTTTCATTATGTAAAGCTCTCTCTCTCTCTCTTTTTTTTTGTAAAGCTTTTTCTATCTATGATAATATTCTTTGCTCTGAAGTCTGCTTTGTCTGAATTAATACAGCTACAATAATGTTACCTTGATTAGTGTTAGCACATTATATTGTTCTCTATCCTTTTACTTTTAATCTATGTGTATCTTTATATTTAAAGTGGATTTCTTGTAGACAACATACCATTGGGTCTTATATTTTTGTGCACTCTAACAATCTTTGTCTTTTAATTGATATATTTAGGCATTGACATTAATGGGATTATTGATATAGTTGGATTAATATCTACCATATTTGTTACTGTTTTCTATTTGTTGTCCTGTTCTTTGTTCCTATTTTTGTTTTCCATATTTTGTTTGCCTTTTGTGTTTTTAATTGAGCATTTTATATGATTCTATTTTCTCTCATTTTTAGGGTATCAATTATACTTCCTTTTGTACTTTTTTTAGTGGTTGCTGTAGAGTTTGCAATGTACATTTACAACTAATTGCAGCCCACTTTCAAATAATACTACGTCACTTCATGGGTAGTTTAAGCAGCTATAATAACAAATATTTCTAATCCTTCCTTTTGGTCCTTGTGGCATTTCTTTCATTCATTTCACATATATGTAAACTATGATTATTGAATACACTGTTGTTCCTATTACTTTGAACAAACATATTAGATCAATTAAGAAAAGGACAAATCAAAGTTTTATTTTACTATCACTTCTTTTCTGATGCTCTTGCTTTATTTATGTAGATAGGAGTTTCTGACTTATATAAATTTCATTTTCTCTGAAGAACTATATATCATTTCTTGCAAGGCCAGTTTACTGGCAACACATTCCCTCTTTTTTTGTTTGCTTAAAAAACTCTCTATTTTTCCTTCACTGTTGAAGGACAATTTTGTAGTGTGCAAAATTCTAAGTTTGTCATTTTTTTCTCTCAACACTAAATATTTCATTTCATTGTTTTCTTACTTGCATCGTTTCTGAGAAGTCAGATGTCATTTTTATGTTTGCACTTCTGTAGGTAAGGTATTATTTGTCACTGGCTTCTTATGATTTTTTCTTTTATTTTCTGCTGCTTTAATATGATATGCCTAGGTGTAGGGGCCCAACGGCCATAAGGGGTCAAGGAGAGGGTTCCTCACCGCGGGAGTGGTGATAGAGACCTGGTTTTTGGCCTCAGGTCGTTTTGGGCTCTGACCACTTCCCGACCTTTGGATATCTGGTTGTTCCCATGCGCAAGAAGAAAACATGGCCTTCTTGGCAGATGCGTCATGTACCAAGGAAGTATGTGTTATGAGAACATTGTCCTGAGGGAACTTGTAAACTTTGTCTCAAGGACATGACTGTTATACGCCCTGTAACTCTTAAGGCGCTGTATTTAAGGCTCTAGTCTCCTTCAATAAACTTGCCTTTTACCACCAGAGTAACTGGCCCTCTCCATCATTCGTCCCTCGCTCCGACTCACGACCACCCCTGCTGCAGCAGGCTGCAGCACCTAGGTATAGTTTTGGGAGCATTTATCTTGCTTTGTGTTCTTTGAGCTTCCTGAATCTGTGGTTTGTTGTCTGACATTAATTTGAGGAAATTATTTATCATTATTATTTCAAATATTTCCCTTTCTTCTTTCCCACTTTCTTTTGGTATTCCATTATTAGTATGTTGCTCCTTTTGAAATAACTCTATACTTCTTGGATATTCTATTTCATATTTCAGTCTGCTTTTTACAAGAGTTCTAGAGGTTTCTATTAAATTAGTCTCAAGCTCAGCGATTATATCCTCAGCCATGTCTAATTTACTAATGAGTTCATTAAAGGCACTCTTCATTTCTCTTATAGTGTTTTTGATCTCTAGCATTTTTTCTCTTCTTTCTTCAAATTTTTACTTTTCTGCTTATAGTATTCATATGGTCTTGCATTTTGTTCACTTTTCCCACCATTAAAGCCCTTAGCATATTAATCATGATTGAATTAATCATCTGATAATTTAAATACTCCTCCCATATCTGACTCTACTTCTGATGCTTGTTTTGTCTCTTTAAACTTTTTTTTATGCATTGCAAATTTTTGTTGAAAACCAGAAATGATGAACTGGGTACAAAGAACTCGGGTACTTAGGCCTTTAGTTGTGTTGTAGTTAGCTCTGGGGTGAGGAAAAGTGTTCTGAAGTCCTATAATTAGGTTTCATTCTTTTACTGAGTTTGTACACCTGGGATGTATACTTCACAAGTGCTTATTAATTCCTTTCCCCGTCTTGGATGGATTGGGATAGCTAGAGGAGGCTGGAGTTAAGAATTTATCTCCCCCCAACTCCTTTAAGTCCTGATAAAACCTCAACAGGTTAGGTTCTCATAAAATAGTTTTTGAGGGTAGGCTGTGTTAAGAACTGAATGCTCTGGCTTATTGCAAAATGGCTACATTTCCCCTCCCCCTGCCTGATGTACGGTAGATTTCTCTCTAGCCTTTACTCTGGGAACCTGACAGAGCTCCTGGTAGTAAAACTCATAAAAGTGTGGGTACATCCCCCTGAGACTGCTCCCTGACCCCTGCTCCAGAGTTTTAAAACTCTCAAGACTTTTCCACACTTAGCACCTACCAATTCATTAGTTATCCTTCAGATTTTTCTCCTCTACTACGGTTCCCCACAGAGGTTTCCACTCATGGATCTCTGTTATGGTATGTTATGATTCTCGGTATCCACTGGTCTCTTCCACTTTGGGGGCAGTGGTTTGACCTGTGACCTCAATTTTTTGATGTTTCTAAAAAGAATTTTGACTTTTTTAGTTCAGTCTTTTTACTTGTTGTTTGGATAGAATAACAGCTTCCAAGCTCCTTAACATACCGGACACAGCTTTTGACATAGCTCCATCCTTTTTTCCTTTGTTTTAGATTTAACTGCTCTTTGGCACTACAAGAGGTTCCATGCTAATCTTATATTTTTCCTGCCCCTGTTATCAAATCAGCAGTTTCTCCAAGGAGTCCTTGCTCCTTTTACCTGACAAGGTATGGGCTCTTAGTGTACATATTACTACTGTTACGCAGACACAAGCCCACAGTGTCCGTGGCATTATGGATGAGACATGAGACAAATTCACAGGGACTACCCAGTCCTGTGGAGGAAAAGGGATGGCACAGCTCCTCCCTCAAGGGGGCAGCACCTTGGAGTGGCCTGGCCACTCTTTCAAGGGGAGAGTGCCCCAACCCTTGCCAAGACAAGCTTTTATTGGGTTTAATTTGCACAGGAATACAAATACAGCTCATTAATCATTGTCAGGCAGTAAGGATCAAAGGATAGATAGCATACATAGAACTATTGGGGCTTCTTCTGAGTCAGGGTCTATCAACTACAAAACTCTGGGAAACAAACTCATTTCCTGCTCTGACCTTTATCATTTAATTAAGAGCATTCTTAGCAAAGCAGATTTCACAGGATTTTACATATCCTTTCTCAGGCCTGATCACCCGGGGAGCCTACCCTTTCCAGCACAGGGCTGCACTGTACTCTGTCATTGTTTCAGGCTTAAGTCAGGCAGGGAAGTAAGGCAGCCAAGAGATTAGGAGACTTCTCACAGACAGAATGAGGACTCAGGCTTTGTCGAAGCTGAGGGGTGAGGGCCCATCACCCCCTTTCTCCATAGCCCCCCAAGTTCTTCCCTGGGGCCTCCACATGACCATGCCTGTCCTAGGTGATTCCCCCCTTGGGGAATCTTACCCATCATTGGCTAACTGATCAACCATTGGAGGCCAGTTATGAAAAAAGGAGCAGAAGTGGTGCTCCTTCCAGGGAGATAAGCTCTGTCTCCTTAGTGGCTTATGGTCTGGAGATCACTCACTCAGCCTTAGCCATGGAGGGGTTCCAGCTCCTGAAACCAGGCAGGGTGGTTCCCAATACCCCTTTGGGGAATCTTACCCATCATTGGCTAACTGATCAAGCATTGGGGGCCAGTTATGAAAAAAGGAGAAGTGGTGCTCCTTCCAGGGAGATAAGCTCTGTCTCCTTAGTGGCTTATGGTCTGGAGATCACTCACTCAGCCTTAGCCATGGGGGGTTACAGCTCCTGAAACCAGGCAGGGTGGTTCCAAACGATACTGGATATTGCTGCTTCTGCATACTCTCAGTGGACAGAGCTAGAATATATTTGTATTTATATTAACCCAAGTGTACATATCTATATTTCTATATCTGTATATTTATTGAAGTAAACATTACTTTATATTAATGTTTCTGACTCTAATCTAGTACCACAGGGTCTATTCTAGCATTTTCCTTCTTGCCAATTTGTAACTTCTTCTTTCTCTGACAAAGGAGAACCCCCTTGCTCTTATAAATCTATAATATATTTATTTATCTGTTCAACCCTCATATACATGTAGCTTCAGAATTCCTCAACTGTACCCCTGTTAGAACAAATTTGCCTACCAAAATAAGTGCTTGTATATAGTTCATTTTGTTTTTGGACTTATCTAGACAAAACATTACAACACTGTTTTCTAGAGATACATGCCTAGAGAAATTGTCCCTTCCCTCCCCACCATGTTCACCGAGGTTATGTGATATGTCAGTCTACATTTCATCCTGAGTTCCCTGGACTTCAGGTTGATTTTTTAAATATGCATATAGTAGAAATCACTCTTACTGGTATACACTTCTATAAGTTTTCAGATATGCAGAGTCACACATCGCCTACCACAGTACTATAAAGAACAATACCATCATAGTACAAATTTCCTGTGTTACCCTGGCCCTGTGGCTCAATTGGTTGGAGTGTCATCTCACAAACTGAAAAGTCATGAATGTCATTCTCAGTCAGGGCATAAGCTTGGGTTATGGGTTTGGTCCCTGGTTGGGGTGTGTAGGAGAAGCAACCAGTTGGTCAATGTTTCTCTCTCATATCAATGTTCCTCTCCCTCCCTTCCCCATTCTCTAAAATCAATAAGCATGTCCTTGGGTGAGGATAAAAAATAAATAAAGTGAAAATGAATAAATAAATAAAAATTCCCTATGTGACACTTCTGTTGTCAGTGACTACCTACAACCATCGCCTTCTGGCAAACATTGATCTGTTTTCATTTCTCAAGTCCTGCCTTTTACAGAATGTCATGTAAGTAAAATCAGAGAATATAGAGCCTGTGAGGTCTGGCTTCAATCACTTCACAAAACTCTCATTACGTGTACCTGTAATTTCTTAGTATTGAGGAATAGTATTCTACAGTATAAATACAACAAAGTTTATGTTGTTGAAGGATACTTGGTGGTTTCCAATTTTTGCCAACTAAAAATAAAGATATGGCTCTAGCCAGTGTGGGTCAGTTGGTTGGAGCATCATATCCTAACCAAAGGGTTGGTGTTTTGATTCCCAATCAGGACACATACATAGGTTGTGGGTATAGTCCCTGGTCTGTATGTGTCTGATCCCTGTTCAGGGCACATGCTATCCCTGGTGGGCGTGTACAGGAGACAACCAATCAATCAATACCTTTCTCTCACATTGGTATTTCTCTCATCCCTTCCCCTGTCCCTTCCTCTCTCTCTCTCTAAAAAGAAATGAAAAAATGTCCTCTGGCAAGGATAAAAAAATAATAAAGACATGGCAATGTAACTTTCACATACAGGTTTTTTTGTGTGAAACAAGTTTCTGAAAACAAGTTTTCAATTCACCCATTAAAATATTATCTTCTTTGAATTCAATTCACTCATTAAAATATTATCTTCTTTGAATTAATTTGTTCATTTGTTTGCAGACATACTGTTTGGATTACTGTAACTTCTGAGAAACTTTAAAACTCCTTTAGGGTGAATCTTCAAATTTTGTAGGGTAAATCTTCAAATCGCGTGTCTCTTTTGCAGAACTGTGTTAGCTATTCTACTGCATTTCCAAATAAATTTTAGTGTCAACATGTCAATAAAAAAAGTTTATAGATATTTTTAGTATCTATAAAAAAGAGACTGCTGATATTTTCTTCTGGGAATTTTATGGTTTCTAGTCTTAAACTTAAGTCTTTGATCCATTTTGAATTTATTCCTGTGTGTAAGGAAGTCCATGTAAAAAGATGGTCTAGTTTCACTATTTTTTATGTATTTGTCCAGTTTTCCCAACACTGTTAATTGACTAGACTGTCTTTACACCATTGTATATTCTTGTCTCCTTTGTCATACATTAATTGACCATATAGGCATGGATTTATTTCTGGGTTCTCTGTTCTATTCCACTGATCTATGTGTCTGTTTTTATGCCATACTGTTTTGATTAATCTAGCCTTGTAGTATAGTTTGATAACAGGTAGCATGCTACCTTCAAATTTGTTCTTCTTTCTAAATTGCTTTGGGCCCTGGCTGGTGTAGCTCAGTGGACTGAGCACGGGCCTATGAAGCAAAGGGTCACCGGTTCGATTTCCAGTCAGGGCACATGCCTGGGTTGCAGGCCAGGTCCCCAGTAGGGGGCACATGAGAGGCAACCACACATTGATGTTTCTCTCCCACTCTTTCTCCTTCCCTTCCCCTCTCTCTAAAAATAAATAAAAAAATATTTTTAAAAAAATTGCTTTGGCTATTGGGTATCTTTTGTGGTTCCATTTAAAGTTTAGGATTTTTGTTTTAGTTCTGTGAAAAATGCCACTGGTATTTTGGTAAGGATTACTTTGAATCTATAGATTGCTTTGGCTAGTATAGAAATTTTAAAAATCCTTCCTGTCCATAAGCATAGTATATGTTTCCATTTATTTGTATCTTCTTTGATTACTTTCTTCAATGTCATAATTCTGAGTATAGGTCATTTACCTTCTTGGTTAAGTATATTCTTAGGTATTTATTTTTGATGCAATTGTAAATGAATTTTCTTAATTTATCTTTCTGAAAGTTTGTTATTGGTATATAAAAATGGAACCTGTTTCTGAATATTGATTTTGTATACTACTACTTTCTTAAATCCATTTATTAATTCTGATAGTGTTTTGGTGGAATTTATAGGGTTCTCTCTCACTCTCTCTCTCTATATATATGTATATACACACATATATATGTAATATATATTCATGTCATCTGCAAATAACGACAGTTTTATATTTTCCTTTCCAAATCAGATGCCTTTTCATTTTTCTTTTCTGATTGCTGTGGCTAGGACTTCCAATACTATACTGAATAAAAGTTGTAAAAGTGAAAATCTTTGTCTTGTACCTAATCTTAAGGAAAACATTTCTAGCTTTCCCCCATTGAATACAATGTCAGCAGTGGATTTGTCATATGTGACTTTTATTATGTTGAGTTATGTTTCCTCTAGTCCCACTCTGCTGAGAGTTTGTATCATGAATGGGTGCTGGATTTTTTCAAATGCACTTTCCACATCTATTGATATGATCATCTGATTACTATTTTTCAATTTGTTTATGTGGTGTACCACTTTAATTGATTGTGGATATTGAACCAAACTTATGCCCCAGAAAAGTTTTAGGGATATTGGACTATAATTTTTTTTGTAATGTTTTTGCCTGGTTTTAGAATCAGGGTAATGGTGGCCTCATTAGCTTGAGGAGCTTGGGAGCCTTCCCTACTCTTCAATAAGGTGGAATAATTTGAGAAGAAGAGGTGTTAATTATTCTGTGAATGCTTGCATGGCAAAATTCACCTGTGAAGCCACCTGGACCAGGATTTATGTTTGTTAGGAGTTTTTTGATTACCAATTCAATTTCATTGGTAGTGATCAGTCCATTCAAATTCCTTGTTTCTTTTCAATGCAGTCTTGGAAGATTGTACATTTCTAGGAATTTATCAGTTTCTTCCAGATTGTCCAATTTGTTGTAGTATTTTCTTTTTTAAAAAATAATGTATTTCATTGATTATGCCATTACAGTGGTCCCATTTCCTCCCTTCATTCCCCTCCACCCTGCATATCCCCTCCTACCCACATCTCCCCTCTCTTTAGTTCATGTCCATGTGTCATAAGTTCTTTAGCTTCTGCATTTCCCACACTACTCTTGCCCTCCCCATCTATTTTCTACCCACCATCTATGCTACTTATTCTCTGTACCTTCTCCCCCTCTCTCCTGCTCCCACTCCCCTGTTGCTAACCCTCCATGTGATCTCCATTTCTATGATTCTGTTCCTGTTTTACCTGTCTGCTTAGTTTGCTTTTGTTTTAGGTGTGGTTGTTAATAACTGTTAGTTCGCTGTCCTTTCACTGTTCCTATTTTTATCTTCTTTTTCTTAGATAAGTTCCTTTCACATTTCATATAATAAGGGCTTGGTGAT
>PVKM010024534.1:0-20452 GCA_004027735.1 Carollia perspicillata
TCAAGAGGGAAGAAAGGGGAAAAGGTGTGGAAGTAGTGATTAAAACGTTTTTCATCCAACAGTTCCTTCTTTCTACAAGCATATGAGATTCACTACTTTTCATTTGTAAAGAATAGATGACTCTTAAGGGCATGCCTTAAGAAATATGAGCAAATGGAATCTCATTAGATAAGAGCATTATCTAATTTAAGAACCAAAATTTAGTTCTAGTTTAGTTTGAAATATATTTTGATTTTTTTCCTATGAAACCAGTCTTCCTTCCTAACAATTATTTAAATGAGTTTGCATTTATTGAGCACACACCAACTGCTCTATGATATGGTAAGAAAATGTGACAAGTAGGCAGATGAAGTTAAAATACAACTTACACAAAAATGTATGTATTTGTCATAGGCAGTACTCCATGCTTAATGTATAATCTAAGTATAATACCATGAATTATATATATTACATATAACATAGATAAACAGTAATATACTTTCACATACACTGCTGAGAAATAGGTTTTAGGGTTAAAACAAATCCAATGAGTGGGAATGGACTCTATATATAACTTTGTTACGTATTTCTCTTCAAATTTCTTTCAAAGGAAAAATATCAATATTAACATCAAATTCTACTAAATCAGAGGGGGCAATAATACATGGAAAACATAAGAGGGAATGATTAGCATAGCAAATTCGCAGAAGACTCAGCAGAAGAATGAACCCCCCCAAATATTTACAGGGGTATCTATATATGGAGTATCTATAGTATAACTGGGGGTAAACAAAACCTTCCCTCCATGCCTTCCAAAGACCCTGAGATAAAAGCTAAAAATAGGAAAAAAATACACCCTACCTGCTCTTTGAGGAAATCCCTGGGCTAGAGAACAACTATGCTGAAAAATGGAACCTCACTGTAAATAAAAAGATCAAGACTACCAGAGATCTACTTAAGAGTAAGCACATTCAGTTACACAGAGTTGGAAAAGTATTCACATTCACAAATGAAGTTCCGGTGCTTGGTGCAGTTAGTGGTTGAAAAAGAAAGGAAGTTTCCACTCAATTACTAACTTGAAACTGGATTTACATCAGCACCGAGAACAGAGCTACAGAAAAGCACGGGTGTTAATGCCACCGCTATTCCTCGATGGGGTCCAAATCCCAGGGCAATGTCCTGGTCTTGCTCTCACTGGTGCACAATGCACATGATAGACTTAGCAGCACATCTTAGGTCACTTTCCCTTGATGCTTTTTGTAATCTTGACACTGAATAGAAACATTCATCTTAACTGTGAGGGTAAGACAATGAGAAAAACCCACCATTTCCGAAGTCCTGCACCGTGTCAGGCACTGTTCAAAAGACAAAATAAATATTTTTTGATCTCTTTTTTCTTTGAAAATTAATTTCCATGTGAGAATTTAAAAATATAACAATAATATCTATGGTGGGAGGGGGCATTCTAGCGGCCCATTGTCCTCACAGTTGAACTTTCCCACTCTCACCTCTAATACAAAGTGGCTTTCCCTGATTCTCACTTAATTGGATTTTCCTGTGTGTTCAGAAGACTGTCTCAGGACTGAAACTGGGTCCAGTGAATTCACTTACAGCACCAGCATCAACGGTGACACTCCCTGGGAACCAAAACTGACTTAAAATAATAGGCTGCTGTCAAGGGAAGATGCCCTGGTGTTGAGAAAATGAAAACAACTGCATCCTGAGGTTTCCCCTATAAAAGGTACTGCCCTGACCTGGAAAGAACAGAAAATTGAACAAAAATGTGCTGCTCTCAAGAAGCGAAAACAAGAACAACTATAGTATAAGTTACTAGCAAGTCAATGGGAGCAGTGAACAGGCTGCAGAGATGTCATTTGGAGACAGGGAGAGAGTTGAAAGGGAGGGAACTTAGACACACACATGTGGCTTGGAAATTCAGAAGTCTGTGTTGGATAGGATTAGACGTTTCCTGTGATAGTTCCGTGGAAGAGATATAGAGCTTTGGGGCATTGTCCTTCGTAGCCATGAAAACTTGTGTAAGTGTAACCGTGGTTTTTGTGTATACATTTTAACTTGTGAAACCACTCTGAGAGGTGGGAGAGGTATTATCATCCCTTATAACTGAGAATACTGGGGTTAACAGAGGTTCAGTAAATGTTCAAGGTCACACTGCCAGGGAGTGACAAGTATTTCTCAGCAGGTGGGATGAGAGGCAGTGATAAGCAGATGTCCTTTTGCAGCCCCCAGCACATTAGAATTAGTGTTGCATATGGTTTGGAGTGGCTATGGCACAGGATGGATTAGATGGGAATGAGCAGAAAAGTTAGAAGAGTGCTGAAACCATCCAAGTAAGAGAGGAGTTAGTAGATGCCCCCCAAATAGGCAAGGTAGTAGCTGCCCAACGGACATTAAATGAAAAGAATGACAATGGAGGCAAATAGAACTTGAAATAGAAAGAAACTCACCAGTCTTAGGAGAAAATGCAAACATAGACAATTTAGAGAAAAGTTGGATAAACATATTTCTATGATGTAGACTTTGGTGATTTGAAGACATAGCAATTTCTGTGGTCTCTTCCAACTCAAAAGAATTTGATGATTTTATAATCATCTGGATCTTTACTTTTAAATGTGTGCTCTCCTGTCGCATTAAATTAGTTTTGCGTTAGTTGCTGAACCATGAAATCCATTTACTTTATGTAAGAGGTGGCTTATTCCATGCAATTCTAGCCACAAAACAATAACCGTTAAGTTGAGTCCCACTTTAGCAATACAAATTTTACCAACCAGAAAAAATAATGGCCAAAACACAATTTAGTTAAAAGGGAAAAAAAGTAACATTTGCAATAAGAAACAAGAAAATTGGGGGTAGGAGGACTCTCCTTCTAAAGAAAATGAAGAAAGTCTTCCATAACACCACCCCAAAGCATTATTCGGCTGCTCAAGATTTCCTTTAGAGAAGAAAGAGATGTCATATCTACACAGTAAATGAAATAAGTTCTGGATGGATGAAAACTAGGTAAGAGAAAGAGGGGATTTGAATCTGAACTTGCTGGATTATCTGCATGAAAGATATCCCTTATTGGTCCTCTTCCCCTCACAAATAGAACAGCAGTGACACAGTGCAGTCGAAAGAACAGGGTCGGGATGAGGCGTGGCTGTGCTCCTTAGGGGCCCCCTGAGCCCGGGCAAACCATTTCACTCAACCGTGTGTCCGAAAGCACCCAGCAGGTGCTCAACAGACATCTGATGTGTAGCTATCCTACATTTCTGGGCTTATGGGGATACATATAATATGAATTTTGGCCAATGAACTTACAGTTTAGTAACAGCATACAAACCTATAATCATATTATGGCCTTAAAGTGTTGGAGGTGTTATGATAGCTACTCTGGGGTTCTAGAGGGAATGATGAGAAAGGAACAGTCAGTTTTACAGAGGCGAGGAAGGGAGGAGACTCAGAGAAAAGGTTATCCTTAATCTAAGTCTTGTCTAAAGGGTGCTATTTCATCAGGTGCCTATTCTTGGTAATAGTTATAGTGGTACATGTATTTGTATGTGCAATGGAGGAAAGCTATGCCGGGCATAGAAAATACCACAAAACTAGAAGAGTAAGCAGCCTACTACTATGGCCCATACATCCAACTTGATGTGTAATTCAGAGGGAAACAAGGGGCTGGGAAGGTCTTTATAAGCATAAGGCCAAATCATGAATCAGAAACAAAAAAATATTTTGTCAAAATTACAATAAGACTTGAAAAGCAATGGCAAGATAGAATCATAGCATTGACTTATAGGATATGGCATTTGGGACATATTGGCATATGAAACAGTACAGGGTTTACAGTTGGTAGTAACTAATAAAAAATGAACAAACCAATTAAAAATGGGTAAAAGACAATTTGTAAAAGAAGTAATAAAATGTCCAATAAAAGTGTATGTCTAATAAATAGCAATAAAAATATTTCTTGAGTCAATTTGACAATATCTAGCAAAACCCTTTAACATAAACTAGCAATTCAAATACTTCTAGAATTTAAGCTTAATAAATAAATCAAACTAGAATGAAATGCCACATTTATTATATATATTTAGCAGCATTTATAGGAGCAAAAACATTCCAAATGTCCAGTAACAAGTTATTTAAATACATTATGATATATCTACACCATGTATAAAATATATATGAATAATTAAAACAAATACATAAAATAATTAAATAATAATGTGAGGTGTTTTTAATAACAAAGGGAAATAACCACAATAAAATGTTAGGTGAGCAAAGGCAGTTGCTGACAGTGTTCATTAAATTAATGATGCTGAGCCCTGGCTGGTGTAGGTCAGTGGATCGAGCGCAGGCCTGTGAACCAGAGGATTGTGGTTCGATTCCAAGTCAGGGCACATGCCTGGGTTGCAGGCCAATTCCCATTAGGGGACACACAAGAGGCAGCCATACATTGATATTTCTCTCCCTTTCTCCTTCCCTTCCCCTCTAAAGATAAATAAATAAAGTCTTTAAAAAATTGTACTTAAAAAAATAATGATGCTGAGAAAAAGATCACACCTGAGACTACAGTCAAATTTTTTCTTTGCTTTTTCCCTTTCAGTCTCCATAGTTTTCTCTTTCCAAATAAGTTAAAATCTTCAGAAAACTTCACATGTGGAAGGTAGTCAAGACAGTATGATATCTAAGAGTTTGGGCACATTACAGGTGATCTCACATTGACAAAGAATAACTTTTTGGTCTTCCTACATCTATCAAGGAATATACAGATATAGAAAATATAACTATAGATTTATCACCTTTTGAAAGGATCATAAGACATTAAATTAACATGCTGAAAAGGAACAAATCCTCCAGTTATGTATGGTAAAGATTTAAGCAGGTAAGAATTAAATTGATAGAATAAAATAATAACTCTAGCTATATTTTTAATACTAATAGAATCCAAACAAGTAAATAAAATCACCTTCTATTTTTTAAAGTTAGTGAATTCTTAATAAAGTAGCATTCTAATTGAGAATTATCAGAAATACACATACATGTATATACATAAGTATCACATTTCCAAAAAATTAAAATGAAATATGAAACTACAGTGGAACTCTCATTCCTGATGGAAGTATAAATTGGTTAAAACATTTTGGAAAACTTTACTCATTGAAGCTGGAACTACAAAGAGGCTCTCACCCAGCAGTTTTGCTCTCAGGTACATAATACATATACATATATACAGATATATACACACATATGCATTCATCAAAAGGTATGATGAAGAATGTTCACAGCAACAGAGTCAACGAATACATTTCAGTATAGTCACATGACGAGAACAAATCATTATTAGCTATCCTCAACACAGATGGATCTCACAATTATAATCAACAAAAGAAATTGTAGTGGGTAAGGTGGTATGCCACAAAAAATCCCCCCTTTGTCCAAGGTGTTCACTTTCCTGGCTGCTAGGAGTGTTGCCTACTGAAGGCTCATGCCCGAGTTCCTCTGCCAAAGGCAGCAACCCTCATCCATGAATGGTTGATGTGAGACTGGCACCATGCTTCAGTGTGGGGCATCTCTAAAAGGGCTATCATGGCTCTAGAGCCTCCCATGGGTTTAAGGCCTTTGGGGCAACCACATCATAGTTCACATTCTCCCTCTGCCTAATCCAATTTTCTCATTCCCCTATAGATCGTGTTGCCAAGAAGGTTTCCCAACCAAGTTTCCTTATACAAATCTGAGTTTCAGAGTGTTTCCTGGTAGACTCACACTAAGAGGTTTGGTACTGGTAATAGTGCAAAAACACCCAGCATACGACTAACAACAAGTATCCATCACCAGCAGAGACCTGATAGCCCTGCGATATGATAATGGCGTAGTTATTAAAACTTTTGATGGTGAAAGGGAATGCACTGAAGAGGACAATATCCTGGCCATTTGAAAGGTTTGGGTGAAGTAGTAATTATAAGAGCAATGGAGCCAAATGGCACTCGCTGAGAGTACACTAGAAAAAGATGATGAAAACACTAAGGTCACCAATTTATGGCAAAGTGTGGGCATTAGGGGACTCTTCCTTTTCTCCATTGCTATATAATAAACCACTCCAAACTCAAACTCAGTGGCTCAAAATAACAGCAGTTTTATTATCTCATGATCTGGGGGTTGACTGGGCTTAGCTAGACAGCTTTTCTTCTCCATGTGATGTTGCCTAAAGTCATTTGAAGACCCAGTGTTCTGGAGCACGAAATATAGTTCATTCATATGGTTTTCATTGGATTCTGGCTCTTGTGCAGAAAATCAGCTTAGGATTTCACCTGGAGCCCCTTAGTTGCCCTTCTTATGACCTCTCCATGTGGCCTGGGCTCCCTAGAGCATGGTGGCTGAGTTTCACGAGAAGAAGAAGCAAGTTGCTAGTTCTCTAATGGGCTCAGAAGTCCAAGAACATAACCCTTACTCCTGACACATTCTATTGGTCATAGCCAGCTGCAAGTCCATCCCAGTTACAAGGAGAGAGGAAATAAGCTCCGTGTACTAACATGACATGAGTATACTTGGAGAATTGGCAGCCTCCTTGGTAATATGCAAAGAGACTCTCAGTTTCTGTAGTCAGAGAACAGAAAAGGCTGACGATGAAGCTCTGGACTTAAATAAAAGGGGAAATTTGACTTCTCAGCCAGCCCCAGCAAGTCTGCTGTGCCAAGGTCAGGCTCCTTATTGGGAAGGAGAGGGACCCTGTGTCAGACAGATCTTGGTCTGTCTGATACAGACATCTTGGTCAATATACTTGAAAGTAGTTTATCACTAGATCACCCTAAACCTCCTTGGCCTAACCAAATGGCCCACTCAACTCTTCTAAGGCTGGTCCCAATTCCTGTATTGAGACACACCAAGACTTCTGCCTTGCAACACAAGTGTCACCTTTGAGATAGAGCTTCCCCTCCAGGCTGCCACAAAGATTACTAGATCAAGTCACAGCATAACCTGGCTGGGTAAGTACTGTGTCTACTAAGGGACCACAGGACCTACATACTGAAGGAGCTGTAAGACCTAACTAATATCCATGGCCACAGCTGAGACAATAGATTCAGATTGGACCCCGAGAGACCTAGACCAAGTGGGAATAAATACAAAGTTTAAAAAGGGACAGTTTACTGATGTAGAAACAATCACCTAAGATACAAGATGTTACTCTCTGAAAACGACCCTACAAGGCAGTGCTAACACACTGCTAAAACAACTCATGGAAATTAGGAGGAAGCGATGATCTACACCATGGCAGACAATTTTTTAAAAAGGATCAAAAGTCCAGGAAAATGGGCATGGTAGACTATATATTCAAGGATTTACTAAGGCCAGAAGACATACCAAGTGACCATTCCCCGTGGGAGATCCTGGAGGACACACAGTTTACCAATGTCATAAGAAATGCACTAGTTGGATTGGCATGAGCAACACTGACGTGCGTGATGGTGCTGTCCTGCTAGAGAGGCATGATCATGAGATGCTGTTATAGAAAAATGCTACTGATAGCAACACTGAGCACAATTATTTAGAATGGCAGTCAGAATGCAACCAGGGATTATTGATCCATACAGGGTAATGGAGATGGTTAATAAAACTCATTCTTTGAGCATTCTTGGTGGAAAAATAGATGGGTATCCAACAAGGGAATTGCTCAGTCATATGATCAAAACAAATCAAAGGTGGTTGACTGTGAAGTTGAGAAGAGCTGCCACATTAAAAATTTATGTTGCCTTTCCTAATTTCTGGACATGAGCCACATTTTAACCACCAAGCCCATTAACTAAAGGAAAAATTGTTCCCATCAAAAAGGGCCCAGAAACCCATGGCAAGTATGCATGTTAATGATTCCCACAGTCCTTCCCCAAAAGGGGCATACAGCCATTTACCCGGGTACCCAAACCTAGAGAAAGGGGAAGAATACTTAGACATATCAAAGGCTATTGAATACAGTATACAACATTACAGGCAGTCGTGCATGACTTGCTTTGTTTGTCAGAGGCCTGGCAGAAAAATGATTGAAGATTGGGAGAAGGAAGGTCTGTGGAAGAGGGACCTGGAAAGACATAAGGCAATGAGCAAAAAGTGTTAAGAGCTTAAAGAGCTTGTGATCCCATGTTAGAGCCTACCAGAGAGCAGTGACCATAGAAAAGGCAGACACAATCAGGCAGACAAATGATCTGGTCAGCTGACTTCAGGCAGCCCCACTCTGACCACTCCACGTTGCAATGGTGCATGAACAGAGTGGCCATTGCAGCAGAGATGGACCTTATGCATAGCCCAGCATCATGGGCTCCAACTTGTCAAGACTGATCTACCTACTGCCTTCAGCCACATGTCAAATTTCCGGCAGTGGAAACTAACACTGATACCCAGCTATGGCACCAGTCCTCCAGGAGAATGACCAGATACTTGGCAAGCTGAAATACTCTGGAAACCTTCCACTCTGGTAGAGGCAATGATTCATCTCAACTGCAATTGATACATATTCCAAGTATGAGTTTGTTCATTCTGCCCAAAGAATCTCAGCCAGCACCCCTATCCATAGGCTTACAAAGTATTTAATTCACTTCTATAGGATGCTATGTAACAATGGGATGGACCAGTGCACCAGTTTCATCAGATGAGACACGAAAGTGAACATATAACTATGAGAACCCACCAGTCCTATCACATGTCACACCACCCAAAAGCTGCTAGCCTGACAGAGGATAGAATAGACTTTTGAATTTGAAACTGAGGTTCCAGAGTGGGGCAACAGTTTTCTAATATGCTCCCTAAATCATGATGATTAATTAGGAACCAAGGAGAGGATTTAAGAGTGGCTTATTTACCATTTTTTCCAATGACCCATTTGGGAAAATTGTGCTTTCCATACCTAAAACTCTAGATTCTGGAGGTGTAAAGAAAGGTTCAGTTCCCAGAGGGAACACACTTCTACAGGGCCACTTTGAGGGAGAAATGAAAATTTAAGCCATGGCTGCCACCCAATCACTCCAAGCATTTTTATCAAGAGACCAGCAGGCAAGGAATATTTGATTCAGATCATGAAGAGGAAGTAAGACAGCTGTTTCACAACAGGGCAGTAAGGAGTGTTGTTTCACAATAGGGAGAAAGACATGCTGGACCCAGGTAATTCACTGGGTCACTTCTGATATCCTCCTGACCAGTTGTGATGTCTTTAATAAACTTGTTTATTAAACAAGTGCAGCAGCCTGAGAAGGGGGTGGTGCTCATGTACTCAGATCCTTTTGAGATAACGATCTGGATCCCTTTACCTGGCAATCTGTCTAGACAAGCAGAGGTGCAGAGAGCAGGACACTCTAGAATTAGTAGAAAGGAAGCAGATTATAAGTCTCAGCTATGGCCTTAGGACCAGATGTTGAAGTGAGGACAACCAAAATCTTGGAGGAGTTTTTCCCCATGAGGCTAATGAATCAGGTGAAATCTCAGTGGCCCGGTGGGTGGACTACATAAAAAGTGCACCTCCCAGCCCTCCCTTTAAGACTAAGATGGTCAAGATAAAGACACAAGGACCTTCCCCCTTGCCCAACAGGGCCACCCAGCCCTGGAGTTCCATGTGGAACTGGCTGAGGCCTCTGGTGCAACTGCATCTCAGTTCAACTTCCCCGTCACCGAAACCTTCCTCCATTCTCTCAGAGATCATGTGGACAAGAGGACTCCCCAATAAACTTCCTGCACACCAATCTCTATCTCAGAGTCAATTTCTAGGGAAGCTAATCTAAGATGTCAAATACAAAAGAACATACACAGTATAGTACACATTTATGTAAAGCTGAAGGACAGGCAGAAATAAATTATGCTGTTACCTATCAAGATAGTGGTTTCTTCGAAGGGAGGTGATGGCTCAAAGAGGGAACAGGGGCTTCTGGAGAAGTGATAATGTTCTGTCTCTTAGCTGGTGGCTCCTGACTGGATGTGATCACTGAAATTTCATCAATCTAAAAATCATGACTACTGTATTTGACTTATATATTCTTTATTAAAAAACACGTTTATTAGAAACTCATATTTCATAATCCTTTTAGATAATTCAGAAATAATTTCACTTTGAGGGGGCACCAGATCATCTATATGAATATAAATGATCATCTTCCATCCTTCAGCTGTGAACTGACAGTGTGTTCAATGCCAGACTTAGATACTTCCTACCATGTGAAGATGGTTGGACTGTCAGCTCTGCTAACCTAAATTCTTTATTCTCCAACATGAGCGAAATCGGCAGCCAATGGAATTGTTATGATTACTAAATAAGGTAATCCATTTAAAGAGCATAGGACAATAATGTCAGTAGATGAATAGATAAAAACCTGTGGTATATTTCACAGTGGAACACTACTTGGCCATAAAAAAGAAGAAAACCTTACCCTTTGTGACAGCACTGATGGAAATGGAGAGCATTATTCTAAGTGAAATAAGATGGTTAGAGAAAGATGAATACCATATGATCTCACCTATAAGTGGAACCTGATAACAAAACAAATGAGCAAGCAAAATATTCTAGAGACATTGAAATAAAGAACAAACTGACAGTAGTAACCAGAGGGGAGGGGGGAGGGGGTAGTGGGGGGAAGGGGAGAGGTCATCAAGGAACATGTATAAAGGACACATGGACAAAGCTAAAGGAGGGTAGGATTGAGGGTGGGAGGTGGGGATGGGTGGGGTGGGGGGAGTGGTGGGTGGAAAATGGAGACTATGTACTTGAACAACAATAAAAAAATTAAAAAAAAAAGAAAATTGTATGTTCACATATTTGAATTCTGACTATGCTAATTACTAGCTATGCCAATTTGCACAATTTGTTTCTTTTCTGACACTCCAGCTCTTCATCTCTAATGTAAAGAAGGTGATGCTCACTCTATAGGGTTTTCTGTGATATTTTATATAAAACAACATTGTGCTTAGAACTTTGGGTCAATTGAAATATGCATATCCGATTGTTCTTCCTGCTTATGGCCATATTTTCATAATGACTGCTAATTTTAGAGGAATAGTCTTTAGTTAATTTTAAAAGAGATGTTAAATCAAGTACCATGTCTCCTACTCACTAAAACTTTAGGACCTAGCACAGAGAATTGTAATGTATATTATCAATTAATGTTTACAATGGACGAGATGAAAATTGAATGGAGTGGAATCCATCACTTAGACCATGGTATCATGTCACTTTCCCAATTAGTTTGTCACTTGGTGGCTCATGGGACTGACTTCAAAAATATGATAATATAAAATATTTTATGATATATGAGCTATAAAAATATTACAATGTTTATGTTTATTTTATTACTTGCATTATAAAATAAAATTTAAAAATTAAAGTTTTTTTAAATCAGAGAACTTGTATGCAATGAATCAAGTTACACGTTTATGAAGTTTATTAGATCATAATGTTCATACTAAGTTGCCTTTGAACAAAGGGTTAATAATTCATTTCTAAGAACAACATTAATATTTGGTTTACCTTTCCTCTACTTTTACAAATTAAGTTTGGAGGAACCTCAATTACATGTATAAATTTTGCACTTTACCTGACATAGGCTCAAATATAAGCTCTGTCATTTTCTAACTTTGAGTCTTGGCCTAAGTTTCTTACCTCTCTGAACCTCAGTCTTTACATCTGTAAATTGGAAATATCATCTGTCTCAGGGGATAATTATAAAGACTACAAACAAGGTCAGGAAAGAGCCCAACACACAAAATAGAGTAGGAGTTCAACACAGCAGGTGACTTGTACCATGAGTATTTGCATTATGAAATATATTGGTGAGTGCCTGAAAATTTATTTCATTTTGGTTTTTACAGAATTTACTAGCTCTGTTTCTCTCCCTCTCTTCAATTGCATTGAAGTTTCACAGTAAAATATAAACCTGAAATTCTATTTATTATGTTTATGCTGTTCAGTAAACATGTTACAGGATTCCAATTCTGGCACCAGTATCTTGGCAAGCATTCTGACTAGAATATATTTTGTGCTTTAGGGCCTAAATGTGCAGTGACATATTAATACATTATGAAATTCTACAGAGATGCAGTGGCCTTTAAGAAAGAACAAAGCATATGTTCACACTTCATTATATAATGTTGTCTACCCTGTCATTATTTATCGGGTGTTCTGGCAATTGTGTCCTCCCTGGATAACTTACAACAATTTCAAACTCAATATATGAACTCTGCCAAGGTCAGACTGCCAAGAAGCTGCTACTTTGAGTTATGCTACATCAGAAGGAAATATCAACATAGACACATTTTATTAATAGCAAATTCTATACTTTCAAATGCTTTCATTCATGAAAAATAGCAAAATCACATGTAAATAGCAACTATTTTCTAGTTCAAGTAAGACTTTTACCATAAAACCTTTATAGAACAATATACAATGTGAATTTTTAAAAAAATTAAACATGTTTGGTTAATGCCTGAAACATTAAGAAATCTATGAACTGCCTGCATACATACAGATGTACATAATTCTATATATCCAAAGGTAAAGTTTACTGTTTAACTTTCTCTAAGATCCAGTCATCTTCTGAACATTTATTTATAGCTACAGAGGGTAAGGATGCTGTTACCAGGCTTCAGAATCCCAACATAAGAAGCTACAGGGAACACGTGCTATGGCACCTAGAATGGCACGGGGGAGGTCCTCGTCTTGCTCAGAGGTTCAGCAAATAACTATTTTCATAATAATACAAAAATATCATTTTCTGTTCTCACTTTCTTTCTCTCATGAGTTTACAGTAAAATTTTCTAGAGATTTTACAACATGACATTCATTGCAACCCAATGAATGAAGAAAAAAGAGAGGCTATGGTTACATTTTCTCTTAAACCAGACAGTAAATAGATTTGAAGAATTATAAAGCAATCAATAAAAAATATATATTAAATACATTTTGTTCTATGTGTAATTTACCGTAAAATTATAAAATATCTCAATATGGTAAATATGTGTGTATATATGTATATATATATTTATATATATATATATATTGCACAGAAACAAAAGATACTTGGGGTAGTCAATGAATTTTGTGTGAATGGGTCCTGAAACTAAAAGGTTTGGTAAATGGCTCCTCAGTGTAATGATTTAGTTAAAAATAAGAGCTCTGGGGATTCCTGCACTCAGGAATATGGAAAGCTCGGAAGATATTGTTCCCACACTTAACAATGAAAAGCTGGACAAATTGAAAATTCAAGAATTGCTTTGCATTAACTGGATAGCTTAGTTTGTGGGGGCACAAAACTGGCTCCACATCTAAGGAGAGACAGCTGAATGTGAGAGGTGTAAGCGAGAGATAATGTAAGCATTGCCTTACTCGTGATAGACACAACCAGAAACCAGTGAGAACAGTTCAGTTGTGGTCATGACAACCTGGTGGAGGTCAAGGGTGAAGCGGCAAGAAATTTAGAAGGCCCTGGCAGATATGAACTGAGGAGTTCACACCATCTTCAGGTTGGTTTCTCCACAAATCCTACCAGGTGCTTACAGAAAAGTCTGGGAATATTTAAATCAAGTGTCCTTTGTGAAGCATACCTGGGGAACAGGGATAGCAACCGCAGCTGGGGGGCACAGAACACCTGGAGCCTCCTCCCATCTCCCTTACAGAATGAAAGCCTTAATCTGCAGGGTTAAGGGAAACTAATGCCATCACCACTGGGCCCTGGAGAGAATCCACTGCATCTTGGAAAGAAAACAAAAATGAAACAAAACAACTGCTAATCTATCCCTTAGGGTGGGGAAAGAATACATGCTGGGCTCAGAATTACAGATGGGAAGGGGGCAGGAGAACGAAGGGGACCACGCCGAGGCTAAATGCGAACAGAGAACACACCACCACTGCCACGTCTGCTTCCACACTAGCAGAGTTCATGAAACAGGTGATAGAAAACACTGCTCAGAGATGATCAGAAGTGTGGAGGAATCCTGATCAGAACCTATCACTAGAGCAGGGCTGTCAAACTCCTTTTCACCGGGGGCCCCATCAGCCTCACAGTTGCCTTCAAAGGGCCAGATGTAATTTCAACTCCTTACGAGTTAAGGAGTAGTTACATTTACACAGCCCTGAAGTTACATTTGGCCCTTTGAAGGAAACCACGAGGCTGATGTGGCCCCCATTGAAAATGAGTTTGGCACCCTGCTCTAGAGGAATTGGAAGGCTGTCATTGTCACTGAGGGCCTTGACAGGGACAACAAACTTCAAGCCTAACCCGACTTCTTACTAGATTTACCCAAATCCTTGAATGAAAAGACTAAAAGACATGAAAAGCATGCCTATTTGTAAAAGTAAAAACTGTTTACCTAAGTCTCTATCGAACTACACAAGGTACCCAATTTTCAATAACAAAAAAATCACAGGTAAACAGTTTTTACTTTTTACCTGTGAAAAATACCCTCCCTGTGGACACTCCCTATGGACAAAGCAATCAGCAGAGCTGGACTCAATTATAACACAGATGACAAAATTCTGGTAAAGAAAATGTAAAAACCATGACTGATGTACTAAAGGGCCTAATGATAAAGAAGGATAGCATGAAAACTCAGAAAGGAAAGTTCAGCAGAAAGATGAACACCATAAGAATCAAATATAAACACTAGAATTTCTGAAATCCATAGTAAGATAAATGAAGAATACCTTCAACAAGCTCATCAGTAGACTCAACACAGCCAAGAAAATATTTAAGGAACTTAAAAATACATCAAGAGAAACTAGTCAAACTGAAACACAGAAAGTAAAATGAGTTGAAAAAAAAAACAGAACAGAGTATCCAAAAGTGGTACAATATCAAATGGTCTAACATATCTATAACTGGAATCTGAAAAGAAGAGAGAATGATAGCACAGAGCAAATATTTAAAAAAATAACAGTCAAGAATTTTCAAAAATCACAGATGCAAGCTTAGATCCAAGAAAGTCAGAGAACACTGGGCAGGATAAAAAGCAAACAAAATCCTCCTAGCTACATCATATTCAAACTGCTTAGAAAAAAAAAAGAAAACCTTGTAGGCAGCTATAGAAAAAGACACATTTCATAGAGAGAAACAAAGATTAAAATTATAGTGGCTTTTTGTACCTAGAAGACAATGGAGTGTTAAAGAAAATAAAATCAATCGAAAATTCTATACCCAGTGAAAACGCTTTTTAAAAATGAAGACTTTCTCTGACAAAGAAAGACTTAGCTAAGTCATTGCCAGCAGACCCACCATCCATAAAATGATAAACAAAGTTCTGCAGGCAGAAGCAATATAAGAGCAAATAGAAACTATGCAAATAAATGAAGAGTGATGGAAATTGAATCAATGAATGTAAAAGAAAATTATTTTTATTTGTAATTGATCTAAAATATAACTGTCTAAAGCAAAAATAGTAACAACATACTATGTTTATTACATGTGTAAAAGTGAAATTTTTAACAAAAATGTCACAAAAGATGGGATAAAGGAATTAATAATATATTATTACAAGGTCTTCACATGACCTTACATGGCATTCAGGGAGTGACATAGCAACATTTGAAAGCAGGCTCTAATGAATTAAGAATGTATTCATATATTGTGAATCATTGGTAAAACACTAAAAAAGTAACACAAGTGAATAAATAAGTACATAAAGAGATAAAATTGAATTATAACAAATGCTCAGTTTATATGAGGAGATAATAAAATAAAATACAAACAACAGATGGAACGAATAGAAAACAGCTAACTCAGATGGTAAAAAAAAAAAAAAATCAAGACCCGAATATATGCCATCTGCAAAAAAAAACACACTTTAAATATAAAGATACAGGTAGGTTAAAATTAAAAGACTGGAAAAAGATAAACTATGTAAAACACTAACCAAAACAAAGCTGAAATAATTATATTAACAGCAGATTAAGTAAACTTCAGAAAAAGAAATATTATTAGTGATAAAGAGCATTGTGTCATGATAAAGGAGTAAATTCTCCAAAAAGATATAACAATCCTAAATGCACTTAACAACCAAAGTTCAAAATTCATGAAGTAAAAACACATAGCACTGAAAAAGTGAAATACACAGGTCCACTATTATAGCTGGAGTCTTTACCACTCCTTTCTAAGTGACTGAACAAGTACACAGTAAATCAGTAAGACAAGACCTCACTAATGCTATCAACCCATGTGACACAATTTTCACTTACCTTATAGAACATTCTGCCAACTACAGTAGAATACACAATCTTTCCAATTTCACATGAAATATTCCCCAACAGAAACCATACTCTGCCTTATGTTAAAAAATCAAATTTTAAAATAATAAAAGTAATGAAAAGTATATTCTCACAGTAACCAATGAGCCACATAGGAAATATCAGGTAATATTAAAAATACTGTGAACTGAAAGAAAACAAAAATATAACAAAATTTGTGTGATATGTTTGTATACATATTGCATTCATACAATGACATATATAGCCACCAAAATTGGTAGTACAACACTTTTTACAACATGTAAAAGAATTCACAATATCATTAAATAAAAATGTTACTACTGAATGATATGAAAAAGAATCTGAATAACTTGATCATACAAATATTAAAATCAGTAAGATTGCTAGAGTTTTATTAATTTTTATCTATAATTTATTTTTAGGGAGCTTGCTTATCATAATTATTAAATTACTTTCCTTCAAAACCTACTTATAACCCTTCCTAAAATTTCATACATTTTAATGTAATTAAGCCATAAATTACCTTCTGATTAAAAAAGAAAACTACATAGAAATATATACAAGTGAATTTTGGGTAAAAAAACACAAATATCTGTTATTCAAAAATTACAAAGTCTAGTTCTGGCCAGGTTTCCCAGTGGGTTGGAGTGTCATCTCCTGCACTAAAAGGTCGCCAGTTCGATTCCCTGTCAGGACACATACCTGGGTCGCAGGTTTAGTCCCTGGTCAGGACACATATAGGAGGCAATCAATGATGTTTCTCTCTCACATGAATATTTCTTTCTTTCTCTCTTTCTCTCAAAAGTCAATAAACATCCTCAGGCAAGGATTAAAATATAATAATTATTATAAAAATTACAAAGTCCATATGTGAAAGAAATTTGAACTACCTAAGTAAAAATATTAATATTAGCATTATGTATTTATATAATAAATGAGCAAAACCTCCATTCCTGATTACAATAAACATTCACTATAAGGAAAAGGCTACCCTATAGCTGTAAATATACTCTATGAGCCATTTCAAAGCCAGTTATGTGTATGTGTGCTTGGTAAATGAGACTGAAATGAATTACAGCTACAAACTTAAATTATGCACATAAATTATGAAATTTAATTGGCTCTGGAAGATGCTCTAATCGTATTAAGTGTCATGATTACTGATATTATTGCCCACAAAATGCATCTTTTAAGATTTATTTTGATTTATATTTAACTCATAAAGGAATATTTTATATACTACCAGTACAGAATATATTTTATAACTCAAACCAAAAAAAAAAATGAAAATACTCTTATGCTATCATTAAAAGTGATCCACCAATTCTTCCAAAACCAATAAATATTCACCCCCACAGGTATTTGCTTTCTCATCTGGAAAATGGATTAATCAAAAAATGTCCTCCTAGAGCTTTATGGGGAACTTTGTGGGGCTCTTCATAAAATGAATAATGGAAATTGTGCTGTGTTCCCTGGCAGAACATTTACATTAATATTAAGGTGAGAAGTGTTTCGCAATTCATTTAACAACTATGAACATGATTTGGTCCTTTTTTTTTATTCACTATGACTAGCTGATTGCCTACTAAGCACAAGGCTTTTCACATCAAACTACAGGCATAGACTTTCTAATAGTTACTGTAGGTTGGAATTGTCAACCTTTTTACAACAAAGCATAGTAAATGACTCAACTTTGTTAACATCATAAATAATCTAAGAGAAAATTTTCAAAATTAACATTGTATCAAGAAATTTGCTAGATTCTTCTAATGCCTGATAGAAAACTAGGGTAGACATGCTCATTCCCACCTCTGTCAACAAGAAAGCTCAGTGCTACCTAAATAAGTCCTCTAAACACAGAAGTTAATCATGAAAAAGCAGCTTCAATTCTGTCAGTTCATGAATTCTTAAAAGGCTGGAGTTACCTACTTTAGAACAACATTTCTAGGTGTCCTGGGAAGAGTGACATACCCTTGGGACTCAGAGGGCCTGAGATAATAGGTAAGTGGGAGGCAGCCAGGAAAGATCTTATCACTGCCTGGGTAAGAAAAGGGCAGGGAATCTGAAGCCAACAGAATTTTCTAGGCACTTGGTAAAGATTGGTGGAGGGTTTTAAAAGGATGCACTAAGGTCTTTGCAGATCAGAAGGGTACCTGGCCCACTTCTCCTCCTTTCTAATTTTATGTGACTCCAGATACATAACTGCACTGATACCATGCTATATCTCAGGCCCTAAATTTCTCATTCCAGTTTAGACAAAGCTTTATAAAAGAAAAGCAAACATTTTCTAAAATTCACCTCATTTCTTTCTGGTTACTATGGCATCTTCCCAGTTTTATTATTATCCAATAACTTAACATAGATTTAAATTCACATACACTTGATGTTAAGATAATACAAAGTGACCACAGTCATTGAGATAAAGGGAACTTTAATAATTTCAAGAATAAATTGTTATTCATACTGCATTCTCTTAAAACTAGTTTTTCTTTAAGACCATCTGGGATTGCCTTCAAACTGTGACCAAATATTGAGCATACTGTTCTCTGTGGGATTCTGATTTAATTCATGGCATATCTGAAAGTGTGGAGTTATTAATCACAAATTGGGGGAAAAAAAGAAAGCAGTAGTTTTGCCTAAGTATTTATTTCTTAAAATGCTTTTTATTTTTACTTCTTTTTTTTGGAAGGAAAGTGCAAATACAAGATATAATAAAGCTGACTACTAAATTTGCACCTTATTCTTCGCTTACTTTTCCAAAACCAATTTACTGCTAGATAAATTAATTGCTAGATATTTCTAGCAGCATGAATCTAACATATACTGCCATTGTTTACTCTACTGAAAAAAACTATTTTAAATCTTAAAATATTATTATGTCTATATTTTATCTACCCATTCATTCCAACACCTGGGTAGTGCCCAGTATACATCAAACTCTGCTCAAGTATCCCTGGAAAGGAAACCTACCTATGTATTCTTCAGTGGGCTGAAGTTCAATTTGCATTTTTTAAACTTTTTTGTGATTTCTTCAAACTCAAAATCTAGAAAACTATTTCAAAATTAGCAAAATTAAGTTAAAAATTAAATTGTTTCACACGTCATCACGACAAAGAGTTAACAAAAGAGTTAATTCATATTTGAGCAAAATAATATATTGTATATTATTTTTTAAATCCAATTGTAAAACTGCTTAACATTTGGCCACCAGTACTAAAGCTGGACATGGATGACTAACCATGCCCATGCTCTTATCTGAGCCAGATTTAAGCTCAGGCTCCTACTGTCTTACCGCTGATGCTAAGGTTAAGGAAAGTGCCAGCTTCACTCCCCAGAAACCAGCTCAGTGGTACAGCCACTACCACAGGCAACACTTAACACAACAGTGCAGAGAGAATTGAATCAGTGCCGAGGACACTTACCTTTCTGTTTAAAGACACAATATTTAGTCAATTTTCTGGTCACTACTTTAAGGTATACAGAGAACTGTTTCCCTGCATTTTTCAGCCCAAAATGCTTTTTCATTCAGATATTTATTGACATCTACTACAGGCCAGGCGTTATATTGAGGACGTTGAAGTGACCAAGACAGACATGACCACTACCTTCATGGAACCTAAACAACAGGATACATTGAAGGGACGGTGAAAGAAAAGTGGACAATTCTACTCCTTACCACTCTCCATCTGCAAACTCCTAACACCACCATACATAATGCTAAAAGCATTATGGCTGCTTCCATGAAGCGTAGCATTAAGGGTTTTTTTTTTTTTTGTTTTCTCTAGTGAATTTGGTTGTACAAGTCTTTTCTCTCTAACATAATAGGAAATCCCTTGAGGGCAGGAACTCTACATCCTAAAAAATTTTATGACCTCCTCCAATATCCAATTGCTTAATAGTTCACACTGACCTAGCATTTCTCTTGCTAAATGGATAATATCATATTCAGTTCCAGCTAACAGCAACAGCAAAAGGAAGTTATAGTACCCCAAACACCATGAAGCGTAAAGTTCTCAGTAAAACAGGGCACTTGTGTGATGGTTGTATTCATCAGTGTGCACAAACTGCTGGTCCTTTCGGGTTCCACCACTGCCCTAACTCTTATCTCCACACTCTTCAGGCATACTGGAACTCTGGATGACTTGATTTGAGGCCATTAGAGACACAGTGTCCTTCCTCATGGTCCTGATAAGGCATTTGAAAGTCCTGTCCTATTCCGCCTTAAAGTCATTAAAGCCTCTTTTT
>PVKM010024535.1:0-20461 GCA_004027735.1 Carollia perspicillata
CAGAGGCAACCAAATCTGATTCTTTTATTTGCTTCTTCACATATAATATATTTATAATACAGTTTCTTGGTTTATGAATCCTAGACAATGTCAACTTGATATTCCGGTAGGTGAGGCTATAGACTTTTTACCCCACCCCGTCCGCTTCCCCTCACATCTTCCCAACAGAGTGAAACTTCTCTTTTTGCTCACTCGGGTTATATTCTTCACTTCCTTTTTTTGTATAGCATTTTACTCTTCCTAGAACTAATAATTGCCTTGTTTTATGTGTGTGTATATATATATATAATATGTTATATATATATATATATCAAGAATAAGGGTCTGATACAGATACCTGTGGAGCTTCCTATCGGCAGAGATTTTTCTCCCATGGCTTTGGATCTTCTTGCTCAAACATGGACTTGACATCCAGGGCCTCTGTACAGCTGGCGTTCTGAAGCATTCTTTCACTGACTCTTGGGAATTTCCTTAGTCTCCTAAATCCTCTATTTCCTGTATCTCAAGTCTTCCTTTTTCTTCATTTACTTCCTCTTCTTTGTGGAGCAGATTCTCTGGTAGTTTCCTGAGAAAGAGTAAACATAGCAGGTAGAATTTGGGAGCCTTTGATTATCAAAATAATAAGGTATCAGAAATAATTGATAATTTTCTGGGTATAATGTTTTAGACTGGAAATAATTATGCCTCAGATTTTTTAAAACATTTCTCCATTGCCATCTAGTTTCCTGTATTATTCAGAAGTTTGATGCTGCTTGACACCTGAGCTTTGCAGGCAGTTTTAGTTTGCTTGTCTGTCCTTTTGGAGAAAATTTTAAGACCACTTCTTCTTTCTGATGTTTCTAAATTTCACTTGCAGTGGGTCTTGTCTCATTGGTTATGCTAGCCCCTTTCAATCTGGAAACCTTTTCTAAAAGTCCTAATCTTTTAATTTGGGGACTTATTTGGAATTATGTGTTAACACTTCCCCCTTTCTCTGTTCTCTCTAGGACTTGCAAATAATCTCAGTTTCTGATCACATCTTTCTACGGCTGTATAAATCATCAGGCTCATTTTACGGCAGGCGAATTTCATGACTCCCTATCATTTTGGAGGAAGAGCATAGGGGGAAAATATCAAGTGTAAATCTAAAGAATGATTTATCTTTTCCCTCCTCAGTTTTTCCTGTATAAATTTTGCTTTTATAATGCATTTTTAAAGTGAAGAATTTCTGCTGGTTTTACTTTCTTTTATTGTTAGCTGTTAATGCTTTTAAATCACAGCAGTATTAATGACATCATGATTATAAATAGTAATGGCTCCCATTATGCCTATTATTGTGCCTCAGGTTTCTCATTGTAAAAGTAGGACCACAATAGAGTCTATCCTTTAGTATCATTGTGAATATTAAATGAGTTGTAGCTCATAAAGTGCTTAGATCAAATACTGTATATAGTAAGTGCTCAATAAATAATACTTATTTTTATATCACTCTTTATGATCCAGGTTGTGTAAAACTAGTGTCATCCCCATTTTACAGATGAGGAAACTGAGACTCAGAAAGGTTAAATTACTTGAACATGGTGACACACATAGCAAGGACATAAACGCACACATAAAAGGACAGACATAGCAAGTGGCAGAGCTGGAACCAGCTCGCCTGGCTCTAAAGTCCATGCTTTTTCTATTCTGCACACTACTAGCGAAGGCGTCTCTGTCTTTCTTTCCATGTGCTTTTTTTCTACCCCTGGATACAACCCACTCAGTCATTCTAAAATATGCTAGTGTGCAAGGTCAGTACTGGATCAGCAAACACGAGAGGTTTTGGACTCCTTTGAACTCCTCAGAACCACAGAAAATACTCTGTCCATACACATTAAATACTCACAGGGAGGCAGAGTGGAACAATTCATTTTCCACATGTGGTATTCCATGACATTATGGGAAGGTTAGGATTTGCCTCAGTTAAGGCCGTGATGATTTTCAGTTGGTGGTGCGCTGAGGGCATTGCTAACCCATACATGCACTATGCATTAAAACAGCAAGATGTGGTATCCTCTCTCAAAGACGTAAGCAATTGGCCATTCATGCTCTTTATGACGCTTTTTCAATAGAAAATTTTCCATTTGTGATGGTACAGGCAATAAATACATTTTCCAAGTCAGTCACACAAAACTCCAGTTCCTTGAAGCTCTCCTGAAATATCTCCACAGTGTGGCCAAGAGCTGTCTCAGACTTTGTGCTGACAGAGCTCTGTCCTGTGCCAAGGAGTATGGAATGCTCAACAGAGCTGGCTACAATAGGTTTCACCTCTAATTTTGGAACTGAATAATGTTCTTTTATTTTTTACAAGGTTGGACACACTTTTGGACAGGCCCATGGCATTAGACAAGTTTTGAACTAGATATAACATAAATTATCTTGAGTTGAAAAGGATCATTGCCTTTCTCATTATTTAAAAACCTCTTAAAATTCTTAACCAATGGAAAAAAGAACAAACACTGAAGGGGGTGATAGGTTCTGGTATCCTTGTCATCCTGAGCATGTGTCCTTGAAAGGAAAATGCCCAGGACAAACAATTTCTGATATTGAGACTATGGATATACAAGAAACAACATATACAGTGAAATTTTAAATATTGGTGAATCTGTTTCTCACCCTTTTCTCATTGAAAATCCAGTTCCTTGAATGGTACACAGACACAACAGCGCAGTGATGGCCAGAGGGAAGGGGGCGGGGCTGGGCTGAGAGGGATAAAGCTTGAGGGGAAATAGGGGCATGTTGACACTATTACACACCTGTAATTACACATCTGTAGTGTCAATAAAAATGAAGCTAAAAATAAAAATGTAAAGTATACAAAGAATAGAAAAGGAAATCCAGTTCCTTAGGACTGCTTTCATGTTTTTTATAAAAAGATTTCATTTTTTTTTTATTTTTAGAGAGAGGGGAAGAGAGGGAGAGAGACAGGGAGAGAAACAACAATGTGTGGTTGCCTCTCACACTCCCTGCCTCTGGGGTCCTGGCCTGCAACCCGGCCAGGGCTGTTTTCATGTTTCTGACACTAATGAAACACCTAAGAGTCTGGAAGCTAAAGAATTAGGATGAAAGGGAGCATATCATCTCCATGATGTATTCTAATTCTTCTTGCCTTTTAAGGTTTACAATAATGAGAATAGATCAGCCAGATTAAATAATTGGGTCTTTGTCCTGGCTGGTGTGGCCCAGTGGATTGAGCTCTGGCCTGCAAACTGAAAGGTCACTGGTTCGATCCCCAGTCAGGACACACGCCTGGGTTGTAGGCCAGGTCCCCTGTAGAGGCCACATGAGAGGCAACCACACATTGATGTTTCTCTCCCTCTCTTTCTTCCTTTCTTCCCCTCTCTCTAAAAGTAAATTTTAAAAAATCTTTTAAAAAATTTAAAAAGTGTGTTGAAGTCTTAAATGTAAAACTTCTAGAAGAAAACATAGGAAGTAAACTATTTCAGATCAGTCTGAGTAACATCCTTTTGTATGCATCCCCTTGAGCAAGGGAAACAAAAGCAAAAATAAACTATGTATGTTTAGTAATAAGGAAAGGTATACATTTCGTGATTTGCAAACTGATAGAGATGGGCAGACCTGTTGGTAGAAAGAGCAGTGCAAGTGGCACTGAAGACAACACTACCGCAGTGGAGCTGGCGGAGAGGGTTGGGGCTGGAGCCCTGCAGTGTCGCATTTGTAAAGACCTGTCATGTGGTGGTGCAAGCATTTACCCTCTGAACTGGAGGAAATGCCTGTGTGAAATCGCTCTAGATTTCATTTTTATTTCATTATCACAGTTATTATAGCAGGTCTAGGTGACAATAACTTCTACACATCATTTTTTATGGACCTCAGGATTTCTCTGCCCCATTCCCTTCCTTGCCAAATGAGGGACAGTGAAGAGGCAAGGAAACAGGAGATTTGGAAAAGGGGAAGTGAGTGCTTAAAAGTCCAAAATAATCTTTCTCAGAAGGCCTAAGCCAGGGAGCAAAGCATGTAGTGATCATGTCTCACTGTCACCTCCCCACTGGCCCTGCTGCTCTTGGATGAATGCAGAAGGAAGACAGGGCCTGAGGACTGGGGCCACATTATGAACACTGTGCACCGTACAAGTCCATGACACTCAGATCTCCATCTCAGCCCCTTGCTCTCTGTGAGATCCTGGCAAATCACGTGAACTATCTGGGCTTCTGCATATTAAAGCAGTAACATCCTAGGTTCCTTTCACTTCTCACATCCTATGACTCTTTTCTATGATTCTTTTGCTCTTCGGGTCTGGAATTAATCTGGTCGATCCAAGGAAGTATCTGGTTCTACAAGACACACAGATGACAATCCGAGAGCCAGCAGCCACCCATCATCATCCTTAATCCCTTTTGTCAGTTCCAGGTGGTGTGTACTACCCCCAGGACAATTTGTCCCTCTCAGCCAGCTGGAGTAGCACTGCCTTAGAACACAGAAGATGGATGTTTTCACCTTGACCTTATATCTCCCTTCTTGGCATATCTTCATTATCCCCATCTCTTCCAACCACTACCCGTCGTCTTCTTTCCCACGCAAGGGGTAAGCAGAATTAATGGCAAATAGAGGGAGATCTTCAGGCAAACCCTTTTTACTATAATTTATTAAATTACACAATAGTTTTTCAAGTCTCTGTGACCTAAATTCAGGAAAACTGGCTGAGTCCCCCACAGGAAAATATAATACTAGGAAAAATACAATCTCAAAGGTAGGCAAGAGGGATAAAAAAGAGATTTCCATTTTCAATTCTAAATTTCAAGTAATCATTTCAATTTTAATTGTAGAGCAAATAACCATTATTTATTGAAAAAATTCTGCAAATAACAGTTTGTTAAGGCTTTTGGGGAGAAATTATTTGGGGAATGTATTTAACTCACTTTCTACTGGAAATTCACATTAGAACAACTATTTTAAGTACAGTGAAATGCCATTTTAATAATTTTATATAATATTTTAGTGATAGATAGCTACTTTAAATGTACATGCTAGCTATATTAGTGGCCTTACGTGATTTTTTATTATTGTAAATGAAAGAATGACAAGTAGTTTGACATATCAATGTGAGTGCAATGCAGGCATACCATTTATAGTTTATTAAACTAAAAGAATGCTAATCAATCTTTGTATTTAAAATAACATCCACTGGGGAAAGAGATTGATTTGCCAAAATAAAAAATTTTTTTTAGAGTTAGAATTAACTCCACAAACACTTAACTTTAGTAAGTAAATTGGTGGTAAGAACACAAAATTGCAGTTGCTAACAATTCATTTAACCTAGAAAAATAACTGCACTCTTAGAGCCGAGGGGTGAGATGCAGTGGGACTCTGTGGGCTTCCCTAACGCGTGGACTGGCAAGTGCTCCTTCTTTATGCTCCTCCGGCGTAAACAAGACTTTGACTTGACAGTAGTTTAAGCCCTGGAATTCCAAGTTTGCTTATTGACGTCTAGACTCCACACTCTATTTATTTCTTTGGTTTTGCATACAAAAAGCTTTTCACTGAAGTGTTAACATCAGACCTGACATCAAGGTAAAACTGGTTTAGCCATGAACAATCAGCACAACCTTTTAAAAATCTTATTTGTGAAGTATCTGTTGATCTTTTTGCTGTTGAAATTTAGCCTAGGTCTTTAATTGCAATGACTAGATGATGAGTTTAAAAAGATTTTTGAGACATTTGTATTTTATTAAGGTATAATTGATAAACACATATTAGTTTTAGGTATGCAACATAATGATTCAATATTTGTATATATTGCTAAATGTTCACCACAGTAAGTCTAGATATCATCTATTGCTATATGTAGTTACAGGGATTTTTTTTTTCCCTTGGGATGAAAACTTTCAAGATTGACTCTTCTAGCAACTTCCACATGTGCAGTATAGTATTGCTATACTATAGCAATAGTCACCATGTCACCATGCTTGGGCATTACATCTCTTGATTAATTTATTTTATAATGGAACTGTGTACTCTTTGACCCCCTTCACCCATTTCTCCCAACCCCCTACCCCTCCACCTCTGGCAATCGCCAGTCTGTTCTCTGTATCTATGACCATGTTTTTGGGGGGTGGGGGAGGAACTCTACATGTAAGGGAGATCATACAGTATTTGTCTTTCTATCTGACTTATTTCACCTAGGATAGTACTCTCTGGGTCTGTGTATGCTGTCACAAATGGCAACATTTCATTCTTTTTGTGGCCGAGTATATTGGAGTAATATATATATATATATATATATATATGGAGTATATATATATATATATGGAGTATATATGGAGTAATATATATATGGAGTATATATATATGGAGTATATATGGAGTAATATATATATATATAATTGGAGTATTTTATGGCTGAGTATATATATAGGAATATTATATATAATATACATATATTGCATTTTAATTCATTAATCTACCAATGGATACTCAGGTTGTTTTCATATTTTGGCTATTATAAATACTGTTTTCATTTTCTTTGGATACATACCCAGAAGCGGAATAGCTGGGTCATATGGTACTTCTATTTTAAATTTTCTGAGGAATCCCCACACTGTTTTCCATAGTGAATGCACCAGTTTACATCTCCACCACAGTGCACAAGGCTTCCCTTTTCTCTACATCCTTGCCAACACTTATTTCTTCTTTCAACAGTCGTCATCCTCACAGGTGTGAGGTAGTGTTTCACGGTGGTTGTGATTTGCATTGCCCTGATGATTAGGGATGTTGAGCTTCTTTTCATGTACTTGTTGGCCATCTATATGTCTCTTTGGAAAAATGTTTATTCAATTTGTTGGCCATCTATATGTCTCTTTGGAAAAATGTTTATTCAATTTCTCTGCCCACTGTTTAATCTGATTATTTGTTTTTGTTTTTTTTCTATTGAGCTGTGCAACATTTTTAAGTAATTGTATGTTTCACACAGCTAATTTTTCCAAGGAATGAAGGACAGATTTACGAATTGTTTTGACCAGATTTTGTCAGCATGGAATCAGCTTTGTTTCAGTGAGGAATCAAACTCTTTGATTCATATTGGTTATCTTTTATGAACACATATTTCCAGTTCATTGTTATAGCAATGTTTAATCTGGTTTTGAAGTTGGTAACTTTTCTTGGAAAGGAAAAAAGTACAAATTTAGATGTAAAATTAGTTTAAATGGTTAATCTGTATTTTATCTTTGATTATATTATTTTACTGTAATAATAATTCTGCAATTTTAATATATTATAATAACACTTATAATAATACTATAATTATAATTCTGTGATACTTTAAAAACTGAAAAAATAAAGCATTATTATATAGGTATTATCTTTAAGAGTCACTCCATTTTCTGTATTTTTTACATTATCGACTTTGCTTTCAGGCATATTATGATGTATCAAGGCCAAATCTGGCAGAATATATTTAATCTGATATCACTGAAAAAAATAAATGTTATGTGGGTTTTGGAGTTTTAAATAATTTCTCTGAGGGCAAACATTATACACAGATGGAATTCACTCATCCATGTATTCAATATTCATCCCAGTAAATAGCTACTGAAAGTTTATTCAACATAAACCACTAAACTAAATTGTGGCGAGATTACAAAGATGAATAAAAAATAACCCTTGCTTTATGGGGAATTCATTTGTTAGGCTAATTACTTAGCTGCTGTAACAAAGAGATCCAAAATTCAGAGGCTTGAATAAGATAGAAAAGTGTTTATTTCCCCTGTAGTAATTCCGCAGATGAGTGTATCCAGGGCGACGGGTGCTCTGCCACCTTAAACCGGTAGTTTCCACGATTGCTCAAGTCATCACATTTTTAAGACATCAGGAAGAAGAAATTCAGGACAACTTGTTGTTAAGAAGGTAACAAGGAATCCACATGTTTTATTTCGGCCCACCTCTCGCTGAGGTGAATTTAATTTTGCAGCCACACCTGGGGAATGTAGTCTCTCACCGTTCAGTGGGTATACAGCCAGAATTCAGGGGACTCCATACTGACAAGAAGGGGGACTCAGCAATTGAAGGGACCAAAATATTAATATGTGCAACAACATGGATGAATCTCACAATCATTAGGTTAGTAGAAAAAGTTGATCACAAAAGATTACATACTGTGTCATTTCACATTTATGAAACTCTGGGAAAGGCAAAAAAGTGGGTAGCAGGTCAGTGGCTGCCTGGGGCAGCAGGATCCTGTGGAAGTGTTCAATGTGAAGTGGCACAAAGAAACTTGTTGGGGTGACGGAAATGTTCTAGATCTTGATTGTGGTTACATGACTATACACAATTAGCAAAATGCATAAAGCTCACACCTGAAGTGAGTGGGTTATTGTTGTTGCTACTGCTGCCATTGTTACTAGTGCCTTGGGTGGGACTCAGAATTCCAAGGAAGTAAAGAAACAAAATCACTGGCTAAAGTTGAAGTTGTTGAGCCAAAAAAACTAACATTGCTTTATTTTGTTTGAATTACTTTTTATTTAAAGAAATGAAAAGTATATGTATTTATTAGGATAATTCAAATGAATGGTATATAAACAACCCCAAAGCTTAGTAGCTTAACTGAGAAATAAACTCAATAAAATATTAACTTCTCATTTATGTCATGGTCCTACCAGTTGGTTTGCTCTTCTTCTAGCAGCAACTAAGGATCTAGCTTCTTTCATCTAATGGCTCCACTGCCTTCCAGGGCCTTGGAATCCTTTGGGGTCTTGGGATCATCTGCTGAACCTCTGCAGCCAACCAGGGCCAGATCTAAAAGTGGCATACCCACTATGGCCTACATTCCAATAGCCAGAATGAGTCTCGTTACTGTACTTCGGAGGGTGTCTGGATATGTAGTCTTCTTGCATACCCAGAGCAAGAGTGAAATGTTTAGTGAACATACAGCATGGTGTCTGTCACGGTACAACTACTGGGGGCGGGGGGAAATGGGAGGGAGGTGGGGAGGGCTATGGGAGTGGGCTGGGATGGGAGTAAAAGACAGAAAACTGTACATGAACAACAATTAAAATAAAATTTTTTAAAAAGTACAACTAGATATAAAGAAAAAGAAAAAAAGTTGTTCTCGATTCCAATCTGGAAACACCTAAGAGTCTGATTTATTTTCTTCTAATCTTTTTATCTATGCATTTTTAACATTTTATCATCCATGGCTTGTACATATAATCTGTATACTTATATTTCAGTAAATCTTACTAAATACTTTTCTGTTATTAAAAAGTTCAAATCCTGCCTTGAACAGTGTGGGTCAGTTGTTTGGGCAGTGTCCCACGAAGCAAAGGGTCACCAGTTGGATTCCCCATCAGGACATAAGCCTTGGTTGCAGGTTTGGTCCCCAGTCAGGGCACATGCAGGAGGCAACTGGTTGATGCCTCTCTTTTCAATGTTTGTTTCCCTCTCTTTCTCCATCCCTTCACCTCTCTATAAAAATAAATAAAATCTTTTTTAAAAAGTTCAAATCCTGTCTCTGCAACATACTAGTTGGTTGAATTTTGGAAAGTTTCTGGGGCTTAGGTTGTTTAACTTAGAAATGATGACATAAACAATACTTAGTAAACAGGTTATCGTGAGGACTCAGTGACATAATTCATCTAGAGTGCATAGTATGGGGCCAGACACACAGTAGGCATCTAATTATTCTATTTAATTAAATTTTCTGTCTAGTTTTTTTTGTATGAAGAGCACAGTAATTTAATCATTGCCATTTTATGTGTTAATGTTTGATCGAACAAGTTCTTTATCATGTGGTATATTCATAAAAGAATTGAACACTATTTGTGATGGTTTATTCCTCCAAATGGACTACAGAATATTTTTCCTATAAAGAAAAAGTATGCCTTACCCTGGCTTTTTGGGAAAGTAGAAACCAAGACAAAGGACTTAAGCTTATTAGGGAGTACAACCCCAGGAGGCACTGCGAGGGACGAGGGGAGTGAAGCAGGAGGGAGAGTAAGCCAGTACAAGGTATTATTACCAGGTTCTCTGCTGCTCTGTGCAATCGCTTGTTCGATCCCACAGTGCTGTCCTCTGAGGTGTATAAACAGCATTTCAAGCCAGTAATCCAGGGGAGGAAAGGGAAGGGTTTTCCCCATGGACTTCATATCTCATTGGTTAAGGTTTCACCCAACTGGGAGTCCATCCCACACACTTCAGGCTGGAATGTGACTTGGTGGCACCCGGCAGGTCCCATGGTGGTCATGCCTGGGTATCAGACAGAAGCCCTAGACAGAGGCCAGGCAAAGGCAACACAGGACGGTTGGTGAAAATGGAACTGGAAGAGAGCCTGAGAGGATGTACCTTTGAAATAAGTCACCCTGTTGTTTATTCTGGAACATAGCAATAACATGTGCAAAAAAGAGCTATCCTATTTATTTCTAAAGACATGTTTTTCTATTATCTTTGATTTGCTCCCATTAGTGTCAAAGTAATAAAAAACTATATAATAATGCATGAGAGGAGGTTGCTCAACTTAATGAAGAAATGCTCCCACCTGATAAGCCACAAGTCACTGTGGTAGCCTGGCGCAGTTAAAGAGAAAAGGCAGGCAAATTGGTTCTATTTTTAAAGTAAAAAAGATTTGCTACCACCTTTGGAAAAAGAACCTCCCTCATCCATACCCTGACCAAAAAGCCTGGACATTGGAGAGTCAGTGAGCATCCTCTAGCCTCACCCAAGTCACCTCTGGTTTGCCTCAGGCAACTTTTCTCCTTCCCACATACTTATTAAGGTTCCTCAGAGCTTCTTCCTTAGCTGTAAGTTACTCTTGTCAAAAAAAAAAAAAAAGGTTTGTGAACGGCATGGCACGTTCCTCCTCCAAACTAACCCTTCTGTCTCTTCTCTGTCCTCCTCCCCAAATTTAAACTCTCCCTGGACCAGGAATAATACCCTGGGCATTGTAAGCATTTTCAGCGCACATATAAAGGGACTTGGCCCCATCTTTTGACAAGTTCTGAGAATTGGTTATTGGTGACCATTTTGCATTCAAGAGAATAGACTATGTGGGCCTAGTTTCCCCACCTTGTTCAAAGGACTTTTAATGACAGCCAGATGGAAAGTTTCCGGCTGTGATTCTGAGCTATGTACAAGGGGTCTAATATATGCGGCCCATCTCAGTTCTTTGTCATGATTATTTGGGGACACTGAGTTTGGGTTGGTCCTCATCTAACCACTGAACTGCTGCACACCCTTTGGAGGTATTTCCCTATGCTCCTCAATGTCCAGATGTGCTAGTGTTATTATATGATATCAAATTTCTCCGCAAAATGCCACGGCCATTGGCTATCCATTTGTGTGCACCAGCATTCTTATTTACTGTACTTAGTCCATTTTGTAGTAGTTAGCGACCTTCACCAGAACTTCAGCGTTCTTGACAGGCGTTTTTCCCCTTAGCCACAGAGGAACCCTGTATTCCTCTGGATTCTTTCACGAGATGGGAATGCAACAGCAGCAGCTGATGATACAAAAATAACTAGGAGCAAAATAGACATCAAATTCAAAAATACCAAGAAAGAATTTTCAGCAGAAGCAGTTCTTTTTGACACTGACATTTTGTAGGATTCAGTGATAAGTTGGCCACCAATGGTTATTTTGAATAGGAAAAAAGGACTGTGCATATATTGACATGTTATTTCACATTTCAATACAGATGATAGAATTCTGAGTATAGATTTTACTCTTAAACTCATGTGGGTGATTGACATAGTATGTTGGAATAGGTGGATATAATGAGAATAGAACAGAGACTTCTAATATACTTCCACTTTTAACCAGACACAAATAAAGCTTTGGGGCTTCACACAATAATGAATCTAGTGGGTGGATGATGTCAGCACCTAAGTTTCTGTTAATACTTTCCAAGGGTGCTTTTAATAATATTTAAAAAATGTTCCATTGATTGGAAGGCCAAAGGTTATCGAGATACACAATGTCTTTGAGTGAGCATTCCACAAAAATGAGCATCTCCCCTGGCAGAGAGTGTTCTTCCTTCGGCATTCCTGGCTGACAAGCCACATTTCTTCAGTTATGTGTTCTGTTACAAGATGCCTAGTCAGTCCCACCCAAAAGCATTAACGCTGTTCTATTACCATAAAAGTCTGCCCTATGAGTGTTATTTAAAAAAACAAAACAAAGGGACTGCATTAGAACAAATAGCAGCCTTCCCTCCTGGATGGAAGAAAGCACACTTAACCTTCTTGTTGCTGGAGTTTCCGCCTTCCCACGGGGATGGAGACTTCCCCCAGTGCAGAGAGACTTCCATGATCTTTGTTTTTGCTTTCTCCCGAAGGTATTGTAATGCATAAAAATCTTACATTTAAACCTGTCTTTAAGATCAGGGGGAAATATTTAAACACATATGCATTTGTCAGAGATGTATTTATAAGACTGTTGATTTTGGGACACCCAACTCTTACATTTAAACTGCTGAAATGAGTCATGTTTGTGGGAGGTAATTACTACCAGAAAGTACAACTAACTTGTAAGCTTCTCTTTAAAATGTCCACTCACAATCTACAATTACTGTAAATAACAGGCTACCAGGACTCTTGCTCTGTTGTACGGCTGTATATATTTATTACGAGTGCATTAGTATACCCAAACATACTTTTGTCACAGAGGGGTTCTTTGAGGATAAATGAATCCCTTTATTAAAGTATCAATATAGATTTCTGAGAGTGTGGGATTAAAAAAATATAACTTCAAGGTCTCCCTTCCAGTGTAGGGAACAAAAGAACAGCTGGCTCAAAAGAGAAATAATAGATTCCAGTTGGCAGTAAATATGGACACTTGGGTTGTACCTCATTAAAAAATGAATCCAATCCACTGAAATTAGAGCAGATGCTACTTCTTTGACAACTCAGTGCCTTTTTCAGGCTGATGTTGTGTCCTCTTCGCAGGCTCCCTGGTTCTTACTGATTGATGAAACCTACACTCATCTCACTTGTAGCAGAGCAAGTAGCTTCTTTGGGCCATAACGCCAGAGTTCTGAGGACATCCAGCAATTAAAACATCCAGACTCCATCTTCACCAGCCAGTGCCTAAGGTCCTCACAGATAAATTGTCTAGAGAGCTGGTGTTGCAGAAAGGAGAAGGAGTAAAGAGCATTTGTTATCTGGAGTCAGATTAAACAAGGGACTGCCGCATCAGGGGTTGGGGAAAGCTTCAGAAGGGAAGGCTGGACTTTCCATAGACAGACCAGCTATTGATGCTTTTACCCTGCCATAGCCTTAACCTGCCTTTGTCTTAACCTTGCTTAACATACTCAGCCATGATATCAAGGCCTCCTGGTCTCCCCTAGAGCTCCCCTGACTACTGCGTCAAATGCCTACTCTTCTCTGTGGATCTGAAACTTAACAAACCAAATAAATCATGCCTCCTTAGGCAGCCTATGACTCAGTTGCCTTCATGGATCTGTTCACATTCATACGCCTGTCACTCATTTACTCCTCATTTATTCAATAACCATTTACTGAGTACTCTCTGTGTCAGTTGTGCTAGGTGCTGAAATACGTCTGTGAACATCACCCAGACTCTGTTTTTGAGGATCATACTGCTTGGTTGGGAAAATCACTATGGAAAGGGGCAATTTCAAAACTGTATGATAAATGTTAAATAGGGGTAGGTGGGTGTTATGGAGACACATCAGAAAGGTGTCCTACATGATCTTGGGGAGCAGAAAACACTTAACTATGAGAGCCTAGGTTTAAGTGAAGACCTGAAGGAAAATAGGAAAGGGGCAGAAGGCTCAAGGGGGATCGAGAGTCTATGCGGGAGAAAAGAAGCACCCCGAAAGCCTGTGAAGAATAAGGTGTAGTTCAGAGAAGTGAGGGAGATCACCACGGATAGAGCAGGGAGCAGAAAATCATAGAACGATTATAGAGGGGCTCACCATGGAGACCAAAACATGAAGGACCTTGTCTGCCAGGCGAAGGAGTTTGGCTGTAATTGGGATCTCTCAAAGGGTGTACCCTGTTTTCATTAGAGTAGCCATCTACCTGATTTTTCACTTTTTCATACGTTTGCCTCTAAGCATCCAGACTTAATCCTGAATGTGCTGGTAAACTCTCAACCTTCCATACTCTGCCTTTCCATAATTAATTGAAACTGTGACCAGAACAAGTTCATGTCTCTGACTGGCAGCATTGCCTAGTTTGTTCCACCGTCTTTAGCCACATGCTCCACTCCTCAATCTCTATTATCACCCAGGCCCACCACTTAACTACAATGCTCCTATTTGACACATTTTTATTGTAATGTCTTTCTTGCTTAATTTTTAACTCAAATTGAGATCTGAAATATATAAAAATATATGAACTTACACTCAATGAATATTTACTATGTGCAAGGAAGTATCCCAGTGATACGGTAATGACCAAAAAAGACTAAACCCCCACCTTTGTGGAATTGACATTTTAGAGGAAGACAGACAAAGGAGTGATATATCAGATAGTCATAATTGTTATATAGAAAATCATTATGAGATAATTGTTGAAGACTTAAGCAAATAAGGGCTGCTGGGGAGCATCATTTAACTGTAGGATTATAATACACACATATATACACGACAGAACAGGTACATGCTGCTATACTATAAGCATGTGTCAAGTTATTCAATGACTTCAGGATTCAAAAGAGAGAATTCACATAACCAGTTTGAAATCACAGTCTTGGGTAGTAATGTGATTGTCACTTATAAATTTCAGATTTCAAAAATTTTTATGATTTTTAGTTTATTAAATTCTGTGTGATTATGTTTTTAGCCTTTATAGTGTAATATTGAATAAATGGGGTTGTGCAGTAATCTTATCATCTAAATGCCCCTGGTTTATAAATAATGTGACTTGATGTATTTTTGACTTATAATTGGCTTTAATAAAAATAATACTTAAGCACTTCACTTTATATTCATCTTAATTTTCATTGGAATGATAGAAAAATATTAGCACAGCCCTGTAGGCAGTAGCAGGGACTTTGACAGGGAGTGACACAAGTTCTCCAATATCCGCCAAATGGGAGTGACAGTGAGGGGACGGAGGAATCATGTTTGAAGAAAGAGGAGCTGAGCCTTCCCAGAATTGTAGGGTAGCGTGAGTCCTCATTAAAAGTGCACTAGCCACAAGTAAAGGTTAATTATTAAATGTAGCCAGCCATAGAATGTACAAAATAATAGAACCTAGAAGCTGCATGTGAGAGCTGCTCTGTAGCCTTATTTCAGAATCCGCTTCATGTTTACTACATGAGTTGTTCTCTCCTGCAATATCACAGAATATACCTTTGCTTACAAATAATCTGGCCTAGTCATTTTTCTATTATTAAAACACAAAATTAATATGCTGGATCTAATAGTTTTATATAGAAGGCTAAACCCCTCCTGCATAGAAATACATTTTATTTTCAAAAACCATGAACACTTTTCAAATATTATGTGTTAAATAATAAACAAAACAATAAATTTTAAAGACTTGTTAACATATAGGAAAATTCTCTAACCAGAGAATAAAGTTAAGGTAGAGATCCACAATATAAAGATAGGAAACATAGCGGTAAACTTACATAGCATAGGAAGATTGAAGAAGCAATCACAGCAGAGATTACATTTAGCATCAAACAGCAGTGCACATACTAGATAACCAGCTCCAGTATTAAAAATGAGCTAGTGATTGGATTAAGAAGCTAGAAAAAGAGCATAAAATGAATCAAAAAAAATGTAAAATAAAATAGAAATTAAGTAAAAACTACAGGAACAGTAGAGGGCATAAATGAAACCAAAAACCAGTAACTTGAAAAATTGAATAAAAAAGAACAATAAAGAAAAAGACAAGCTCTCATTGATGTGGCAAAGTTAGTTGGGCATCATTTTTCATAGCAAAGGGCCACAGGTTCCAGTCCCAGTCACAGCATAGGACTAGGTTTTGGTTTCAGTACCCTGTCAGGGCACATACAAGAGGCAACTGATCACCAGTGTTTCTCACATCAATGTTTCTCTCCCTCTCTTTCTCCCTCCCTTTCCCTTTCTATAAAAATAAATAAAATCTTTTTTTAAAAAAGAAAACTACAAAAGGCACAGATTTATATTATTAGCATCCAAATAAGGGGCTTACTACAGAGAATTGTTAAACCATAAATAATTACTAAGAACAAACTTATGTCCAAAATTTAAATATTTAGGTAAAAATGTCTTTAAGAACGTCCGGCCAAGATGGAGGCATAGGTAGATACACATTGCCTCCTCACACAACCTAAAGAAGGGCAACAACAAATTTAAAAACAAAAAATAACCAGAACTGTCAGAAAATTGAACTGTGTGGAAGTCTGATAACCAAGGAGTTAAGGAAGAAACATCATTCAGACTGGTAAGAGGAGCAGAGATGGGCAGCCGGGGAGGAGAGGATACAAGGCAAGGCAGTGGCTGCCCAACCAAGTGGTCCCACATTTGTGTGCAGATAAACTGGGAGGAACAACTAGGGAGTGAGACAGACCACACAACCCAGGGCTCCAGTATAGGGAGATAAAGCCTCAAAACCTCTGGCCATAAAATATTGTGGGCATTGCAAGGGTGGGAGAAACTCCCAGCCTCACAGGATAGTTCACTGGGGAGACCCACGGGGTCCTAGAATGTACACAAACCACCCACTTGAGGAATCAGTACCAGGAAGGCCCAATTTGTTTGTAGGTAGTAGGGTAAGTGACTAAAGGCCAGTTGAGAGCTGAGCAAGCTGCATTGTTCCCTCTCAGACCCCTCCCTGACATACAGCACCACAACCAGGTTATGTGGATTGCCCTGCCCCAACAAATACCTAAGACTCTGCCCCTTACAACATAACAGGCACACCAAGACAAAAGAGGCCCAAATGAAAGAATAGATCAAAACACCAAAAACAGAGCTAAGTGAAGAAGAGATAGCCAACCTAACAGATGCAGAGTTCAAAACACTGATAATCAGATGCTCACAGAAATGGTTTAGTCGCAAAATAGAGGAAAAAGTGAAGGCTATGCAAAGTGAAAAAAATATAAAAAAACCAATAGTGAAGGGAAAGAAACTGGGACTCAAATCAACAATTTAGAACAAAAGGAAGAAATAAACATTCAACCAGAACAGAATGAAGAAACAAAAGAATTTGGAAAAAAAAATGAGGAGAGGCTTAGGAACCTCTGGGACAACTTTAAATGTTCCAACATCTGAATCATAGGAGTGCCAGAAGGAGAAGGGGAAGGGTGAGAAATTGAGAACTTATTTGAAAACATAATGAAGGAGAACCTCCCTAATCTGGCAAAGGAAACAGACTTCCAGGAAGTCCAGGAAGCTCAGAGAGTCCCAAAGAAGTTGGACCCAAGGAAGTACACACCAAGTCACATCATAATTACATTATCCAAGATTAAAGCTAAGGAGAGAATCTTAAAAGCGTAAGAGAAAAGGAGACAGATATCTACAAAGGAGTTCCCATAAGACTATCAGCTGATTTCTCAAAAGAAACCTTGGAGACAAGAAGGAGCTGGAAAGAAGTATTCAAAGTCATGAAGGGCAAGGACCTACATCCAAGATTATTCTATCTAGCAAAGCATTCAATAGAATGGAAGGACAGCTAAAGTGCTTCCCAGATAAGGTCAGGTTAAAGGAGTTCATCATCATCAAGCCCTTATTATATGAAATGTTACAGGGACTTATCTAAGGAAAAGAAGATGATCAAAAATATTAACAGTAAAATGACAACAAACTGACAACTATCAACTATTGAGCCTAAAACAAAACAAAAACAAACAAAGTGAATAACTAGAACAGGAACAGAATCACAGAAATGGAGATCACATGGAGGGTTATCAATGGGGAGGGGGAGGAGGAAGACTGGGGGAAAAGCTACAGGGAATAAGAAACATAAATGGTAGGTCCAGGGGGAGGTTAAGAATAGGAAGGAAATGAAGAAGCCAAAGAACTGGTATGTACAACCCATGGACATGAACTAAGTGTGGGGATGCTGGTGGGAGGGGGTTGCAGGGCAGAGGGAAATAAAGGAGAGAAAAAAAATGGGACAGCCGTAATAGTATAATCAATAAAATATATTTTAAAAAGTTTTAATTATGGACATTAACTGAATAAAAATTGGACCTCATAAATAGTCTAATAGTCACTGAAGAGCCTAACGCAGTAGTCAAAACTCCCTTCCCCATGAAAGAGACACCAGGTTCTGATGATTTTATAGCTGAGTATTACTTCTTTAAGTACAGAAAATCTCCAATTTATACGCATTATTTCAGGGAATTGGAAAGGAGGGAAAGCCATATAGCTCATTTTTAAACCTAGTGTACTCTTGAGATCAGGGAAAATGTAAGAAAACTATAGATTCATTTCATTTATGAGCACAAAGATAAAACATTCTAAATAAAATAGTAGCAAAGCAAACTCAGCAGTGTTTATGTTCAAGTCTGGTTCATCTCAGGAATGGAAAGATAGTTTCAGGAGGAATTCCAAAGTCTCTTGATTAAGAGACATTAAGGGAGTGGTAGGGAGAAAATGCAGACAGCTGTAATTGAATAATTAAAAAAAAATACTTGATAGCAAACTGTATTATAAGGCCATTTTAAACAAAAGGCACTGGTACAGGCATAGGAACTGACACATAGACCACTGGAGTGGATTAGAGAGCCTGGAAATAAGCCCAAGGACCTACGGCCAATTAATACTCGACGAAGTGGGCAGAAGCACAAAATGGAGTAAAAAGAGCATCTTGAACAAATGGTGTTGGGAGAGCTGGAAAGCTACATGCAAAAAAATGAAAGTCGATCACCAACTTACACCATACACAAAAATAAATTCAAAGTGGATAAAAGACTTAAATACAAGTTGTGACACCATAAAAGTCCTAGCGGAGAATATAGGCAGGAAATAGTCAGACATTCCATGCAGCAACATTTTCACTGATATGTCCCCTAGAGCAAGGAAAGAATAAGCCAATGGGGTCTCATCACAGTAAAAAGCTTCTGCACAGCTAAAATTATAGCATTAAAAAATATATATATACTACATTAAGAGATTAAGAAATTTTTATGATTATATTAGTAATTCCAGAAAAACCAACTGACATCTGTCATGATTTTTAAATATCTTAGAAAACTAGGAATACAAAAGAAAGTTCTTTACCAAATATTCAAAATCTACAGTAATCTTTTATTGATGAGACTTTAGAGGCATTCTTATTAAAGTCAGAGAAAATTAAATATATTTATGTCACCAATGTACTATTCAACAATGTACTCGAGGTTCTAGACAAGTCAATAAGTGAAGAAAAAGTACAAGGATTGGAAAGAAAGGCAGAGGCATATTTATATACCTATATTACCTGATAAATAATAGTATTTCCAGTAATGAACCAATTTAAAATTCTAAAACTAATTTGAAATTTGGTCTAATTTGTTTGGATACAAACTCAGCATAATCAATAACATTCTGAATAATCCATTAGAAAAACAAGTATTGATAAAAAAAACTTTGTGTAGTGACACAAAAATTATAATTTACCTAAGGATAAGTCCAACAAATTGTTGTGCAAGATAATTAGAAAGAAAACAAAAACCATATTTGTAAAGATGTTGTCTTCCAATTAATCAATACAGTCAATTTAAAATTCAATTCTATTTAAAATATCACCAGAGTTATATGTAGAACTTGACAAGTGTCCTTAACATTCATATGGTAAAGGACAGGATAGCCAAAAAATCTTTAAAGAAAAACTAGGTGGGGAAGGAGAAATACTTTTGTGAAATTATGGTGGTTAATACAGTTTGATTTGGGCACAGACGTAGACAAGATGCCCAGTGGGTAGAACGCAGAGCTCAGTCCCAGAGCTCATGCATAAAGGGAAACTTAATATTTGTGAGGAGTTGCACTGCTGATCAGTAGGGAAATAAAATGGTGGTGAAAAAATTAGTTATCTGTGTGGAAAATAATAAAATTTAATTCTTACTTTATTTTCCAGGCTAGATTAAAAACTAAATGTGTACAGCAGCATTTTAAAAATTTAGAAGATAGCATAAAAAAATATCCTTAGGACCTGAGGGTGGAGAGAGAGTTCTAAAACACTACACAAAAACTATTAAGGAAATGATTGATAAATTTGACTCCTTTCAAATATTAAACTTTTTAATTAAAAAGATACTATAAATAAAGATAAAACACAGACTGAAGGATAATATTTACAATGCTGACAAAGTGTTGACTGCCTAAAATTAGAGAAAGAAATAGATCAACAAAAATAATAGGCAGCATGGAAACATGAAACAGACTGGCAGTGACCAGAGAGGAGAGGCGAGGGGGATAATGGTGGAAAGAAGGGGAAGGACTAGTCAAAGAACATGTGTGAGTGGCCCATGGACATGGACCAGTGCGGGAATTGACCGTGGGAGCAGGGAGTGGGATGGGCAGAGGAGGGCAAAGCGGGGGGGGGGGGGGGGG
>PVKM010024536.1:0-20456 GCA_004027735.1 Carollia perspicillata
GTTAAATATTTGAGGCAACCTGCTCCATTGTTGGGAAAACCCTCTAGAAACTTCTTGATTATGAGCCACAATCTGCCTCAGTTACTTTAATTAGACTTAGCCCTGCTTTCTGCAGGAATCATAGGTAACAGATTGTCCCAAGAATTAGAACACAGCACTCATGTCCTCTGGACATTCTTTGTGTAACAAAATTACCAGACCCCACATTAGAAGAATTCTAGTAAATTAATGCTTCTTTAAAATGTTATGTATAAATGTTTATTTTTGTTCTCTGCCCATTAAATTTGACAGGATCATGCTTTTATAATTTCTTATACCTAGCGCAGTGCCTGGCACATACATGCTTAATAACTATTTGTTGAATGCATGTGGCCCACAAGTTTAAACACGTATTTTATTTAATCTGCCTAGCACAGAAACTCTGTGCAGAGAGATACTCTGAAACTCAATACTCATAAAAACCAGTGTTTTTGAGCCTTGATCCCTAATCACTTTTCTTTTGAAGAGAATTTGATTTTTCAGGAAGAGTGGGAAGGGGCCATATAATTTATTTCTCTCTTGATTTTTAGTAGAACTTTTTGCATATTATACTTACACCAGAATCCTCGTGTGGCATTAGTTGTCATACTCCCTGTATGCTCTGCCCCCACCTTCCCAGCCCCAAGTCACCAACTCCAACATAAACTTGTTTTTAAGCAGGAACATAAGTATGATTGATTCACAGTGCATATAGCATCCACCACTGAACAGTATCAGATACTAAATGTCTTAACTGGTAGATGCAGAAAAAAAATGAATAACAAAAGCATGTACTGGTAGAAACTAGCAGCATCACTGCAACTTGACATGGATGGAAAACAGAAATTTAACGGCAGAAAAGATAATTAGTATGAAGGAATTCTGAGGATATTGGTTCTGCAACATCTTCACAGAAACAGGTAGTAATTACACACCATGACCACACACACTCCTCAGATCGCAGAAACACACCATGTACATATCACACCCTGCACTGTGTGGAGGTACCTTTCTTTCCTCCATCTTACTGCTGACCACACGCCACTTCTGTTCCAGGAGTGCCACACTCTGTTCTGTCTTTGAGCTGGACCCAGAATCATCACGGCTCAAAAGCATGAGCCTGCCCTTGTCAAGCAGCTGATTATAAGTCTCTTCCTTGGCTTTGAGTTGGGAATAGAGCTCCTACAAGAAAAGGCAGGAAAAATATTAATGATGCCACTTTTGTGAAAGACACCCACACACAGACTTACAAGCATAGTTTGAAAAAGTCCAGGAAAGTCTCACACCTTGATTAAAAAAAACCCTTTTGGATTCAGTTCAACTACTGAGCAACTATGGGACTGAAACCCACCTTTCTTGCTTACTATTAAAATTATTTTGTCACCAACAGAATTACTTAAGGATCAGAGACTTGTGGGAACAGACCAGCACCCTGTTTGTCTGGGACACAGCCAACTACTGTGGCAAGAACAGCCCTGCAAGCAACCTAAAATAGACCCCAATACTTTGTTTCCTTTTCTTGAAGAATGTACCTGGAAATTATGCTTTTAGTTCTCAGCCACTTTCTTGAAATACTATTAGTATCTATTGGGTCTCTCTAAATCCCACGGAAGTAGTCTGTTTCTTAAGTACAACCATATCTGTGTTATGTATTTGTCTTGCTGATACTCTCACCAAGTTAATATTTTTATGTCCATTGAACTGACCAACTCAAAATTAGCCAGCTCACCAATGTCTCTCTAGCTGATTCTCCCATGACCACTGCTGCCTGCAGTAGGGTATTAAAAGCATTTATATGTATGACATTTATATATATATACATTTGTATATATGTAAGTAATATCGGCAATCCTCAAGGCTGCACTATGTTGCCAGTAAAAAGGCCCTACTTGGTAGACTCCCAGATACATATCTCTCTGTGAATTCAGAAAGGAGCTACTGAACATGGGATGCGCATGCTCAATTTCAGGAAATCTCTGTTACCATATGTGTGTCAAGCTGTTCCCTAGCAGTTTCAGGAAGTCCTCCTGTGGGCTTCGAGGCAGAAAGTTGGGTCTCCATTTTGGTCAGTTCCAAGAGGAAATCTTCAATTTCACTGTGGAAACCTTGAGCCTTTTGAGAAAAAGACACATTAGTAAGGTCAGTAGTCAATTCTAGCTTCAAAAGTAAACTTTCTAAATAGCCACATGAGGAATCTATCTTGAGGAAGGAATTCTGGGCTGCTCTAAGGCAGATCTGTTCTGTTGCTGGATTGGCATGGGGCCGACATATTTACTTATTTTTAGAATCTAGCAGAATCCTTTAGCCCTCACTGTAACATACAATTGTGAGCACATGAAACAGTTTATTCTTCTAATATTACTTATTAATCATTGTATTTCCACATAAGCCACTATAAACCTACTTTTACCCACCCCAGTATTACAAATGTCTCATATAACTAATGAATTAAGTGACTGAGGTACTGTTGAATGTGAATATGGAGGAATCTGATTTGATCTAAGAAATAACTGAATCTGTGAAGAGGTTTGTTATAGCAAAGATCTACTAACTTTGTTATAATAAAAAAAAAAAAAGATTCTATTTATTTATCTTTAGAGGGGAAGGGAAGGAGAGAGGGAGAGAAACATCGATGTATGGTTGCCTCTCGTGCATCCCCTGCTGGGAACTGGCCTGCAACCCAGGCTTGTGCCCTGACTGGGAATCGAACTGCAATCCTTTGGTTCACAGGCCCGCGCTCAATCCACTGAGCTACACCAGCCAGGGCTCTAACTTTGAATGGTAAAAAAAAGAGACTGGGTTACAAACTAGCACCTCCCGCCCCCCAACAAAAAAGAACCATTGAATCAAAAGCTGTTCTTGCCCTGGCTGGTGTAGCTCAGTGGACTGAGTGTGGGCCTCTGAACCAAAGGGTTGCTGGTTCAATTCCCAGTCAGGGAAGAGGCCTGGGTTGCAGGCCAGGTCCCCAGCAGGGGGTGCACTAGAGGCAACCACACACTGAAGTTTCTCTTCCTCTCTTTCAAAATAAATAAAATCTTAAAAAGAAAAAGCAGCTGTTATTTCCAGACAAGTCCCAGCACAGAAATGACCTTCCTCACAAGACACAAGGGGCTCTACCCTAAATCGCTTTCCTTGACTCAGAGCAGAAGGGCTTCCTTCTGAATACGTGCACAGCTCCGCCCACCTAACTTGGTACTACGCACGTACCTGCTGCAGCGTTGACTGAAGCTGCTGCTCCCTCTCCTCTGTTTTCTGTAACACTGACTCCCAGCATTGGTTCATAGTTTCCAAACGACTCCTTAAGCTGCTGGCATCGTCTCCAGCACTAGATTCAAGAAGTTCATTGCCAGCTTTGTTGACTGTTTCCACTGTGGCTTGATGAGCCAAAACATCATTTTTTAGAACCTAAAAAATGTTAAACACCACTTTATGTCACAGATAACATCAAACCTGGTTCTCTAAGGTTTATGTAACATTGTAAAGCTTCTGGTGGCAATATTTAGTCTGAAATCAATAGACTTAGAGATAAAAACAAAAATACTTACATGGTGTTTTGCAAGCTCAACTTCAATGACTTTTGGATCTCCACTTATTGGTCTCTGAGCATTTAACAATTCTTCAGTGTGAATGAGCCAACTCATTAGTTCTTCTAAGGCATGTTGGAATTGGCCAAGGGCCAAGAGAGCACCTTCTAGCTTATGCTACTCGTAAATATATAAAGGGAATGACTGTTAGGGAAAAAGAAAAGAGCAGATAGTAGTCCATTTACATGCTCCACCATTTTTGCCTTACCTGTCTGTGGGCAATTTTTTCACCCAGGTTTTCCCAGAGGTGTTTGAGTTCTGTCAATGGTTCTCGTATAATGTCTCTGTCTGTTTCATCAGTAGCTTTCTTTAACATTAGTTCACCCTGGTGATTAAGCTTCTCCATCTCAATTTGCTGTTGGTAAACTTCCACTTTGAACTCCTATCAAAGATATACTTAATGTTAACATTAAATCAAGTCTTTAAAAACTAAAAAGGAGCAATTCTTCTTTAAAAGCCATTCCCGGATACGAACCTTCATTTCATTTAATTGATCTTTAACAGTGTTGAGGTCAGTGCCAACAGGGGGCATGGTGCAGAGTTTAATTACAGTGTTATCTAGCCAGTCAAACATAGCCTAAAATACAAAGACAAACAAGTAGTCAAAAACAAAGAGTTGGGAGAGACAAATCAAAACGTGAAGTACTGTATGTGTTTTTAGGTGAGGGGAGGAGGAAGTAAGGAATAATGATCTTTATTCCAATAATATGGGGATTTAAGAACAAAGCAAAGATATTATTGGGATAGTGTCCAAAATGAACTGTGATCTAGGAAACCTACATATGAATAAGAGTTACTGTTTTTCATGGCTGGCTAGCAAGCTCATGTGCTGAAGCTACTGGGCCAAGCTGTGCTTTAAGCTTAATCAGGGTGTGGAACCTCTAGCAAGTAATGGCCTTAGTGAGGCCAGCTTCACTGTATAGTCAGCATGAGAATAAATATGGTAACACATGACGAGGAAAAGCATCAAGAAGAATACAAGTTCAGGTGTCAGAACTTCTCACATTAGAAGTGAGAAACTTTGGCTAGAAATACAGAAAGAGGTTACTGTCTCAGATTTGATATGCTCTGGTCCCGTAGAGGTGATCACTCTTATACTAGATTCTGAGTATGAGTGACAACGCAGACCCTGTATGGCCATGGTGGTCATGTCATGGCTTACCTGAAGAGTGTCCTGATACTGCACAGCAGCCTGCATGGCTTCTTCAAGCTTTTCCAGCCTGTCTTTCCACGTTTTGTTTAAGTTCTCCCAGGCATTATTCATCTAGAGGAAAACAGTCAATCAGATTCTTCAGTTAATACCACTGTTCAGTCCAGCTCCACTAATGTTTTGTCTAACTCATCCCTTTCTCCACACCTCATCAATGCTCTTCTTCACTTCGGGCTTCTCAGTTTCTCCGCAGGCAAAAATCAAATCTGCTCCGAGGATTCGAATAAACTCCAGTTCCTCATGCAGACCATCTGTCTCTTCCTTAATAGTCTACATGTAAATGAACAGAATATAAGCCAAAACAGAAGCAGAACAGAACTTTCCAAACTTTGCAAATGCAATTGTATCACCATCAATAGCAGATGCCGAACAGAACCTGTCAATTTCACAAAAACCTTTCAATGTTATTTATATTTCACTTATCTAAATAGTGCAGCTTCAGACTCATTATTTTTCATATGTATGTGTACAAAAACATACATATCAAATATATTTATATAATTATACATGCATATATATAAACTGCATAGAAAAATATGTATAAAGCAGTCTGCAAAAGGCCCAATGAGTTTCAATAATTTACCAAAGGTTCATCCCTTCTGCCTCCAAGATTATAACCTGTAGCCAAAAGCCTATCACAGAAAAGTATATCAACAAGGAGAAACTAACACCACAAAAGTCACAAATTTAAGGGCTGAGAGCCCAGCATAATAGGAATGCTAGGCTATATAATCTTGAACAAAGTCAGTTTTCTGCTAGCTCCTAAAAAGGACAGGGGTGGGTAGAGAGAGAGAATGGCGGAAATAAAAGCAAGACATAAGAAATAGAATATCAAGATAAGCGTGGCTTACACTAAGTGGACAAAATGAGGGGAGAAATGTATCTAGTGAAAATAAAAACTAGGCTCCCCCAAAAGGGAAAAAGGTAAGTCAATGTAATAATTATCTTTGGATGATGAATCTAGAATTTATTTTTTTTCCTAACTTCTATTTTTCTACACTAAAGAGATTGACTCAAGAAACAAAATAATGTATACTATAGCGAGGACTAAATTCAGAAATAAAAGCAAAACTGAATTTGCTAAGCATATTCTATTAATTTGAATTGTTAAGTTTAAAACTGATGAGAAAATTAGTTCTGTGTGACGGAACCATTTCTATGTCATAGCTGGTGGAAGTTGTATAAATCTGTAAGTGGTAAAACTTGCATTTATAACTAAGAAAGAAATCTGCTATAATGAGATTTTTTTCCAAGTGCAAAATATCCTCTTAGAGTTAAAAACAAACAACTTCTAAGGAACTTGGCCTACCTAAACAGTTAGCACAACATACTTGGAAAAAGTAGTTGTTCAGTAAAAACACAAGGAGTTTTGTTTTTTCTTACCTCAGCAGCTTCAACCTGTTGTTTGATGATGGACGGGTCAATGCCTGGGCTTTCTAGGTCATGGACAATGTCCTGGGTGTCTTTGATGGTGGTAAGGAGAGCTGCCATATCATACCAAAACTTCTCTGCAAGTTCAAGGACATCAAGGAACTTAATTTCTCGCTCTTCAGCTCGAGCTTTGATGTCCTCCCAGAAGAACACCATTTGGTCCAATTTGTCCTGGATTTCTGAAGGGGCAAAGAAGAGATGAATAGGACTTCTTTAGGTACTTGAAATCAGCCTCATCAGAAATACCATCTAGTCCTCACATTTTCACTGAAATTGTATTTTAAAAAGTTCTAAGAATATATCCAGATATTTCTTTGCCTGTGTAATTTTAACATATTAAAAATCATGAAAACTCAGCTTTACTGGAGAAAAATATCCTCTTAAATTTTAGCTTTCTGTCAGTAGAATGGTAAGTGCAATAGTTGTACATCTATTTGACATAAAAAACTGAACTTTTCAACAACAACAACAAAAAAGCTAAGATACATGTATCTTAGCGCTGTTTTTATTTCTACATTTACATTCCCCACGTAACTCTTTACGTGGTAAAGATCACAGAGGTAATCTGGGAATGAGTTCCCATCTAATACAAAGGTACTGCTCAGATACAAAACCCTTAACTTATGAAGGGACTGAGATGAAAGCTCTATTTCCAGTGTTCTGTGTTGAATTTGCTGCTTCCCACGGAAAGTGTTATAAAAGGTAGTTATGTTCCACACACTATTGATACTGCAGTTCACTCATATTAGGGGTTAAAGGAGCATTTGTTCCCTGGCCTGGGAATCTAACTACCAATTGTAACCTTGTTTCAATAGGGAGATGTGTCCTGAATTCTAAACGACTTCCAAATGACTTTCTGGAATACTCATTACTTGGGGACCGCCTTCGCATTCAATACAGCGTATCTGGTGGGATGCTGGAAGTAACCACAGACTAGAATTTTTTCTACTGGTTCTCTTCAAAAACAATTAGATTCTTCAAGCACCTTTTGCAGCCAGGTCCTTATCAGCTCCCTGAGATCTCCCAATGAGCTCCTCTCCACGGCGCTTCAGGGCCTCAAAGGAAGGCTGAAGTTTTTCCAGCTCCACGGTGGCACTCTTATTGTCACCAATGCACTCTCTGATCTTGTCGACTTCAGCAGGAATCAGCGGTGGCATACGCAGACGAGAGGAGAGATTCTCCAGAGTCTCCAACATGGGTTCAATTTTATCATGGAACTAAATAAATGTCAGACCATTAGCCATCACAGCAATGCTTCATCACACTTCTGGGGGAAATGTTGGGGAATAAGGCTAAGGTATAAATCCACTACTTTTTAGGATAATCTGCACATAATCTAGCCTGATCGCTGTTGGGTTTGGCTAAGGAACTGTTTTGGGCATAGCACACCAGAGCTGGCCCATCAGAAAAAGAAGATAAATACTTATTTTAAGAACCAAGAAAATATTAATATACCAGAAATGTGACGAGAAAGGGACAACACTATGAAACTGGTAAGAGTCGCTGTGTCAACATCTCAGATGACAGTTGCATGCAACAGATCAGACCAACAAGTTAGATGCCCTCCACCAACTATGTAAATGGATGGGGAACTCAGTATGCTAAATGACCTGGAGTTCAAAATTATCATAGCATGCAAATTTAATAACCACTGTACGTAACAGAGAGGAAAATGTTAACATGATGAAAGGTAATTAAGAAAAGCCAAATCTAACCTTATTCTGAAAGAACAATTACCTTTCCACTTTTCTGGTACTTCGAATGACATGACTATAATTGTAAAATTTCACTTACAATCTGAAGCAGAGAGAGGAGGAGCAGGAGCAAAACGGGTAAGCTTGCCCCTCTAAAAAAAAGCTATCTAAAAGCATCTCTGGATTAATTAGAATTTCAAGTGTCCCATAAGAAACACATGGTGGGATTTCCTTAACAAAATCACTTTCCATCACTCCCTCACTTCTAGGTTCCACCCCAAAAGAAACTGGCATAATAAACTGCACTGATAAAATTCCTTTCACTGAAGTAAAGGGAAATTTTCTGACAGGTAATCCTCAATTCTCAGCTTCATAAGAATACCCTGATTCCAGTGGGGGTGGGTACCTTACCTCTGCAATCTGTAATGGTGGGCGCGGTCAACACAACAATGAAATGTGACGATGTGGGGAAGACAGGAGCAGGCAGCAACAACATAAAGTAACACATTCCACAATGTGAGTGAGAGATGGGACGGAAGGCGGGGGGAAAACTTGAGTAAGTACAAATATTAACCAAGAATATTGACTAAACATAGGAATAAAATACCCAGACATGACAAAAGTACCACTAATATTAGTTCGTAAGTATGGAGTTACATGCTTTAAACTCCACTGCTGGTGGATTATTTCTCTTTGGCTCTTAACGTCTCTCTCTCCAAGCATCTTTCTTTGAACTAGGAGCTAGCTGGTGGCGTCCTGAGTAAGAGGTCTAATGTGCTGTCTTCTAAGTCTCAAAATTAGCAGGTCCAGTAGGAATCTGACTTTTCTCTAGGTATTTGTTGCTTCAAGGTGAGTTTATCCAGAACTATCCCCGCTAAAGGATCATCACAATATAAAGTTTTCAAGGAAACTATCAACAGACAATATGTACCAACTAAGACACATTTTACCCTCTTTATGGTGCCAGCATACCCATGATCCTGGCAATAAAAATGCAGAACAGCAAAGGTTCCTAGTCTCTGATAGTGAATCATCAGCATGCTGGTCTAGACAGTCCTGAACGTGGAGGTGTATCTGCCTAGACTAAGGGACAGCTGAAGGCTGCAGGAGTTTACGACACCCACGTACCTGAGCGGACTGGGAAACAGCCTCATCCAGAGCCAGGGCCCGCTGGCGCACCTCCTCTTTAATTTGGGCATACGTGTTTTCTGCTTTCTGGTACTTTTCTCCCACCATTTCACCCTCTTCAGGGTTTAACTCCTTCAGCTGAGGGCCTATCTTTAGCAGTTTATCAATATGAGGTTTGTGTTCAGCAATGGATTCCCTTAGTTGCTATATAAAAAATACAGATTAAAGTAAGTACTTTGTGTCAGTTTACCTGCTTAAATACTTTGATCAAAGATCATACCAACTCTGAAAAAAAGTGAGCCGAATTACTAAATACCAGTAAGTCCCAGCATTTCATCATTTATGGAGGGGAAAGAAAAACACCTAAGTTGTGGGCTCTGACACTACCTGTTCCTCTTAATTATTAAAAGCCAATTCAAATACCCCCTTACCCAGGAAGCCCTCCCAGACCACACCCTCTCTCTTAACCTCCAATACGTATTTACCCACCATCTCCTACACGCATAAATGTTTCAATGTACCAACTGCAATCTCCATGGTTTAATGTCTGTCTCCCTACTGAGACTGAGAGACACTAAGCAGAACAAGCTACAAACAGCAACATTTCTGGTAACCCCACCAGTCCCTCACTTTACTGCTGGCTGCTTCTGGCTTCCATCCTTCCACTTACAGGAATACAGAGACAGGAATAAGCCAAAGCCATAAACCAAATAAAATAAACATGAAAAAAGTATCTTTTTAAAGTGGTCACAGTACTTGTTGACAGGTCCAACGTCTCTCCCTTCCACCTTACCTACAATGTAGCAAACGCTCTCTGACGTTCCTTCCTGGCCCCCACTCCAGGTAGGGTCTGACCAAACGACCGCCCAACCACACCCAAGGCTGACAACACCGCACTGTCACTGGGAAGATGTACTTAGTTCTTTGTTTACTTTTGAAACACACAAGTTCCTGGTATCTCCATAAAGGTATTCTTTACTTGATTCATACCACAAACAAAATAATTCAGATTGTCTATTTTTATTGTGCAAAGAAATTCTAACTGATTAAGAATTTCATAATACAGAACCTGAATGCATTGTGGAGCCCATGTTTAGTTCTGTAATTACACAAAACCTGGCATGCTCCTTACCCTCATCTCCTCTTGCTGTTGCCTGAGCTGCTCATGATCAATGGCTGGAGGAGGTAGCTGTGCTATTAGTGCCTGAGTTTCCTCAATCCAGGGGCTGAGCTCTTCGTAAGTCTCCCAAAACTGGTTCACCAAGACCTGTGCCCGCTCTAGGCGGGCATAACGCTCCGAATTGAGCAGACTAATGGCTTCGTATTGCTGTATTAGAGACTCCGTCTTTTCCTATGAACAATAAAAAGAGTAGGTCTATATATGTTAAAAAGACTAAAGGAATAAATACTAACATGTTTAAAAAATATGAACTAACCTATTAAGATTGCAAGTGATTTTTATTTTCTTTAACCTTATTGGAATTTAAAAATTTCCCTATCACACATGTATGTATTATTTGTATAATTTTTTAAATATGAAAGTTGTTTCAAATACACTACAACACCATAAGCACAACACAGCAAAATCAAACTTTTAGTGAATAATCTTTTACAACTTTAGATATGACATTATTATAATAACAATCAGTTTAAGACTAAACATCTCAGGGGCTGTGATAAGAGTTTCCCCATCAAGTTTTACTTATCTTTTGTTCTCTAACAAAGTCTCCACAAACAGTATGGAGGGTCCTCAAAAAATTAAAAGATAGAACTGTCTTATAACCCAGCAATTCCACTTCTGTGGATTTATCTGAAGAAACTCAAAATATTAATTTGAAGGAATACATGCACCCCTATGTTCACTGTACCATTATGTATAATAGCCAAGATATGGAAGCAGCCCAAGTGCTTACCAATTGATGAGTGGATAAAAAAGCTGTCAAACATATATACAAGGGAATATTACTCAGTCATAAAAAGGAATGAAATCTTACCATTTGCAACAGCATGGATGGACCTAGAGGGTATTATGCTAAGTGAAATAAGTCAGTCAGACAAAGACAAACGCCAAATGGTTTCACTTATATGTGCAATCTAAAGAACAATATAAATAAGCAAACAATATAGAAACAGACCCATAGACTCAGAAAATAGACTGATGGCTGACAGAGGGGAGGGCGTTTGGGAGACTGGATGAAAAAGGTGAAGGGATTGAGAAGTACAGATTGGCTGTTACAAAATAGTTATGGGAATATAAAGTACAGCACAGAAAATACATAATACTGTAATAACTACGTATGGTGCCAGGTGGGTTCTGAAAATACTGAGGGGAAAGTATATGATTATCTAACCACTATACTGTACAGCTGAAGCTAAAGCAAAATAATATTGAATGTAAATGTAATGGGGGGAAAAAGTCTCCACTAACCTGGCATTTATGTTCTATATGTTTAGGATGAGTAATGCAGTCAACTTAGAAATATTTCTAAGAAAATAATGGTTACCTGTACACTTTATTTAATGAATATCTGCATATAGTTCTAAAAAAAATCTACCAGTTTTGAAAGATAACTTCAAAGTCACTCATTTTGGACTGAAGTAGCAATTTCTCTGTTGAAAGAAGATTGATTTGCAATACACTTCACATTGTACATACAGTGTGGCTGTTTAGACATTTGTGAACACAGGGTTACAAGTCTGAATTCCCCAGAACATCGAGTAGTCTTTAACACCATTATCAGTAATGGAGGAAAGAAAACTGTAACTTCAACTCCTTAAATGGTAACTTTACAACTGTACTTCTAATTCACAGTAATCAAGACAAGAATAATATGGTGAATAAATAAATGCAATTCACCTGTAATGCAGCTTTTTGCTCCTCTCCACATGTGCCAAAGATTTCACCCCGATGACTGAAGAGTTCATCCATTGAATCTTTGTGTCGAATGATATCGATTGAGAAAGCCTTTGAGGAAAGTAAACTATAGTTAAGTCAAGAAGTAAAAGGATCCCAAGCTTTTGTCAGTGAAAACTCAGACACGCTTATGAAGAATTCTTTGCTTTAATAAAGCCACATCGGAAATTGTTACCAGCCCTGGCTGGTGTAGCTCAGTGGATTGAGTGTGGGCCTGCAAATCAGAAGATTGCAGGTTGATTCCCAGTCAGGGCACACGCCTGGGTTGCAGGCCAGTTCCCAGCAGGGGACACACGAGAGGCAACCACACATTTGATATTTCTCGCCTTTTCTCCTTCCCTTCCCCTCTAAAGATAAAGAAATAAAACCTAAAAAAAAAACCCTGTTATCAAGTTTGACACTTTGCCTATCCACACATCTTCAATGTTTATCTTTCAACAGCTTGCAAAAATATCTTCCCTCATGAAAATCATCAGAAAATTATTACCCTTTCTTGGACTAATGAGCCTATTTCTTCCCTTTTCACAAAGCAAAAAAGCTCTTCCTCATCCTAACCAACCACAAAGTGAGTCTCCACCCACCTCCATGACCTAACATCATTCCATTTGACTTGGAGCAGCAGTCAGAAACTCTCTCCTAGTCACTCTAAGCTGAGGTGGTTATGCTCGCTCGGGACGCAATGGACACGGCAGTGTTACACTTACCTTCTGTACTTGCAGCTGAGCTGTGGTCTGGTCCTGTTCCAGGCGAATGGGGCCCAGGGCCATCAGTTTCCGTTTTGTTTCAGCAACCCAAGCCAGTTCTGCATCAGCAGCTTGCTCATACTAATAGACATTGAAGAAAAATGAACACATTATATATAGCCAGGGTCTTCCTTCTTAGAATTCAAATGCAGACAATTTAGAATTGCTTATACGTCAACAAATGAGTTGATCCTATTTCACCTTCTTTAGAAAGAAATTACAGAATCCAGTTAGTAGACCTACACATACAAACAACAATGGAAAATGACACTCTTAAAGAAGTATACTTCTCATCTGTTTTAATAAGGCTGTGCTCTTTCCGCCAGTCCTTGTTTCTACCCATACGCTGAACAATAGTTTTAGTCATGTTTAAATATAAACAAGGCAGCAGACAGCTAAGTCAAGTTAACTTTGAAGTACTCACTCAGCTGAAGAAGCATAAGACCACAGAAGATTTAACAGTAATACAGTAACAGAAAAACTAAGAACATGTTCTACATGACTGTTGTTTGATCACGGTCCTTCCATCTTTTATCTTTTCCTCTTCAATTATGCAAACCTAAACTAATATTTACAGAGAAAAGAAAACTCCCAAGCACGATAAACTTTATACTCAATTATCCAGCCAAGATTAGAGATATCAATAAAGGTATACTGGAATGCATTTGGGTCAGAGCAAACTTCTATGTGGTTCATAAAGCATTTATCACTATGAACTCAAGGTGTCATGTTACATTATTATTTATACCATGGCACATTAATAGGTGCATATCCCGCTACAAAGAAAAGCAAAAACCTTTTTTCAAGAAAGCAGGAAGGAAAAAACATGGAGGGAAATATGACACCTGTGTTTACTGGGAGGGTTCTATTTTGGATGGCTCTGCTATTCTGGTTGGCATATTTGGTAGTAATTATAGTTCTTGGTTCCTTCCCCTCTTCCACCTAATGCTAAAATGGTTGACTATGTCAAACTAAGATTGTGATAAGCACTTGGACCTTTCTGGGTCTAGATATTATCTACTCTCATCACCACCTGCCTCTTAGCAGGGCATTAGTTAAGGAGAGGGCTCACTGACACTTTCCCAGGTTCTCTGCTCAAAGGGGTCAAGTATTTTGGGTCAAACCAAAACAATCCTCGCATACCTTTACCCAATGACTTCTCGTCACTGGAATAATTTGTTGCCTTGGATTTACCTTGATCTTATTTTTCCTATTCCTGAGCCTATTATTTATGTGGGTCATAATTTTTTCTCTCACACACACATCTCCATTGCCAAAAATATTAATGCAGAGGTGTTTATAAACATTACCTGTTGTGACCTCTGAATAGCAGCATCAATTTCATCCACCCTTTGTCCAACAGTGTCACTGACAAGCTTGTACTGCTCGTTGGCATCAGACACAAGTTTATCCAGCCCTTCTCTGGCTCTCCAGGGCACCAGCTCTAAGAGAGCACGGCTCACCTCATTCACTGTGTCCAACACCAGTCTGTGCTCCATGACCTCCTTCTTTAATTCCTGAGGAGGAAAAAAAAGTTTTCAGGCCAGACCCTGCTAAATTAAGCACATTAGCAGCTACGGTGGCTGGAAAGTGGTATCTCTGCCACACATCCCAGCAGGGCTTTGACCTCCTTCCTCTACTTATTTTTTTCTTGCCTTAGATTTAAAAAAAAAATCATTCCAAGTCTGACTTTAGCTTAGCTACTGTTTAGAACTGTCAGCAAAACTTTCTGAAAGATTTTATTTATTTTTAGAGAGAGGGGAAGGGAGGGAGAAAGAAAAGGAACGAAACATCAATGTGCAAGAGAAACGTTGATCAGCTGCCTCTTGTATGCCTCCAACTGGGGGACCTAGCCTGCAAACCAGGCATGTGCCCTGACCAAAAATCGAACAGATGACCTTTCGGTTTGCAGGACAACGCCCAACCCATTGAGCCACACCAGTCAGGGCTGCAGGACTTCTTGAGCCAGAGACTGTCTCTGTGTAAAATAAATAGTGCTTCTTTTTCTTCCTTACTTCGACAGAAATGATAAACAGTGCTTTATCCTTAGGCATTTAACTCAATGAGTACCTACTTCTAGGCATCCAAACTGTACTAGATCCTGCAGGAGAATCAAGTACTACTAACACGAAGTACTCTTTAGAGAATGAATCACAAAGGCAAATTCTAAAATGTTATATACAAGGTTCCTAGGGATTTGAGACTCAATCTTTTTTCTTCTTCAGACCATAACAAGTGGTTTTATATTGGTCTGGCTTTATGTCAAATCTTACTATCATGGTAAATAAGAAAGGGGGCAGGCAGAAATTTTTGGTTTAGATTTAAGGTGGAAAGAGCTGGTGATGAAACTTAAGAATTTAAACTTAAGAATTCTAACTAAGAGGAAAACTTTTTTCCTTCTACAATATGCAATGACAGCTTACCTTCTGTCTTTGCTGAAACTGGGGTATTTGCTCCCCTGTGGGAGACTGTCCTCCACTGGCTGCCAGCTCCTCCTCCACCTCCCGCAGCCACCCAGTCAGTTCCTCGTAAGTAGACTGGAACTTGGTGGCCAGCTGCCGGGCTTGCTCTAAAGTTCGGAGAGCCTTGGAGCTAGTGACTGTGATGTCTGCATAGCGAGTCTTTATTCCATCCAGTTTCTCTTGGATAAGCAAAACCTCTTCACCTACGGGAGACCACTCACAATTATTCACACTTAAGAGAACATGAGGGAGTCCCCTTTTGGGGATGATTAGTTCCTTAATCCCCCTTTCTTCAAATCAGAGCTTACATTTTATGGATGTTCTCACCCTAGGATAGTAATTTTACCTAACATCCCACACTGAGGGGGGAGGGAAATTTATCTTTTAATCAATAAAAGCTACTTCTCAGATTATTAAGATCTAAGTTCAATGACAGGTGTTCTAGATGTTCCCAGAACCTTTCAGTGAATGTTGGCATTCAACATTCTGGAGGATAAGGGGAGTCATCATCTATAACCAGATGTGAGACAACACAGTCTTAGTTTCAAAAGGGTTAGCAGGAAATAGGACCTAGGCTGCTGGCGGGGGGTGGGGGTGGCAGGGAGGCATGGTGATATAATCAGTGAATACTAGGCTTCTAGATCCAAAGAGGAATGGCTAATGCAGGGAGCTTATTTCCTTGGACATGTGATTGTCTATGCATGTATAGAGGTGCTAAGAGATGCACTTTTCAAAGTACCTGTGGTTTGTTTTAGGAGAGCCTGACCGTTTTTAATAGCTTGATCTACATTCTTCTTTCTATTAACAATTTCTTCATTTAAAGCCTGAAAGAAAAGAATATCATTAATCCTAAAACTATGGCATGACAAGGGAAAAGAAGTGAGACCTTTAAGCGATGAAATATAAAGTAAGGAGATGAATACCCGTTCAGTTTAAACATCAAATATTTGATTCCTTCATTATCTCTTTGGTTACATTTTTAATTACTCAAAATAATTAAATCGGATACTCACAGGCAAACTTCCTTTTGTACTGGGTGAGAAGTTTTAGGATTAAATACATTTTGCCAATTTATTGGTACCAAACCTGAACCCCAGAAAGGCAGAGTAGAATTCAGCAAAAATATCTACTATGTTCAAAACAAAGAATAAGACAGAAATTTCAAAAGAAGAAAGTCAGCAAGAAACAAGCAGATTTAAATCCTGGTTAAAAACTCTCAATATTTGAAATCACTGAAGCAGAAGAAATTTAAATCACCAAAAACAACAAACACTGCCCTGCTCTGTTTTTACCATCCTAAAAGAAATCTTGTAAAATGAAATTTAATGAATTTCATTTGATGAAATGAAAATGCAAATTATTCTAAGATGATGTAGAACCCCTGGAATTTGAGCACATAAGTTCTAGAAATACGTTAAAAGTTATAGGTATGTGATCAAACCCTGGGAACTATTTAGGCAACCTGGTTTTATGGAAGCTTCTGTTCAGATGGAAACTGAGTGATACATTACTTAGTAATGTAAAACCCGAGCTGGGATTGAGATGGCCCCTCACTACACTCTGGATCATCTCTGATTCAGTTTGTTAAGTACAAGTATTTCCAAGGACTCATCAGAAAATAGATTAGTTCTCAGTAATAAGGCTGTAAGTACGCACTTATGTATAAAGCTGAAATGTTAGGAATAAAAAAGAAACGAAGAGAGAAATGTGAACAAAATTACAAAATATAACCAGTAAGAATGGAAAACATGAATACCAGGTGGTCAGCATGCTGTTTCTGCAGGACATCCTGTCTGTAATCCTTTACGAACACTGAACTGAGCTTGTCCTCAACCTCAGCCAGCCAGTTGAGCACCTCCACCTCATCCTCCCCGAACAGTCTAGCATTAAACAGTGCTTGTTCAAGCAGGGCTGCTTTCCGACAGCACCGGTCTTGAATCTCACTGTATCGGGCCTGCAATGAGTCTAGCTTTTCTGAGAGCACACCCTGTTCTGCAGAGCATGTCAGGGAGGAGAGGGACTGCCCAATTTTGACTGCCTGGTGCACATCTGCTGCATGGCTTTCTATTTCCTCCTCCAGGGCCTGGAAATCCAGATGGAAAAAATGAATAACAGAAACAAAATAAATGAAAAGTAAACATGAAACAATGAATAACAAGTGATGTAATAAATTAAATAATACAAAAAGTTTACCTAATAAAGGGCAAAAATAACACAAGCATTTTTCTGACGGTAGTCCATTAGTCGATATTTATCAAAGATGTGACTACTCCATTTAATAATTTGACCATGCTTTAAACTTTAAAACCCCCCACAAAACGCATCTAGCATGTTGCAGGCAGTTTTCTAATTTCTAGGATTTCGGATCCCAGTTCTTTGTTTTCATTTACTGCGACTACTTCCTACCTTGTGCCGAATGATCTGCTGCTGTATTTTGGCAGTCTGAGTGCCAACAGGTTCTGAGTTAGCAAGCTTTTTCTCTGTGACAGATAAGAAGTCAGAAATAGGCTCAGCTGTCTCATGGAATTGTTTGGCCAGAACAAGGATATCTTCCAGCTGTTTTTGCCTACACAAATAGAGAGAACAAGCTGTTAAGGCGAAAAGTCACATTAAGACAGATAACCGCTCTGGCTGGTGTGGTCAGTGGATTGAGTGCCAGTCTGTGAACCAGAGTTGCTGGTTGGATTCCCAGCCTAGGGCACATGCCTGGGTTGCAGGCCAGGTTCCCACTAGGGGGCGTGGGACAGGCAACCACACATTGATGTTTCTTTCTCCTTCCCTTCCCCTCTCAAAAAAACAAATAAATAAAATATTTTTAAAAAGACAGATAACAGTACTATATTCAGTGAAAGATCACTATCAACCAGGTATATTTTAAATATCAGTAGTAAACAGAACACACACACACATATATATAGCACTTTGCTGTTTTAGAGGTTTTCATGAGCATTACATTATTTTGACTTTGTTATAACCTTGCAGTGTAGGCAGAATAATCATCCATTACAAAAGGTAACTGACCCTAAAGGCCAAAAGAAAGGTTTGTACAAGTGGCCTGGTGAGCAGAAATAGTACAATGAGAATGAGAACCAGACCTTCTAATGCTCTTTCTCCTATGGAATGTAGCTCATTCATCACCTGAACATAAGCCCAAAATAAAGTTTAAAAAGAGTCAAAAAACCGTCAGTCCTCATTTTTTCCCCTCTTTCACTTTCAGTTGTGGATGAAGAGAAGAGAGCATTTGAAAAGAATAGGCAGACTATGTACTGGAATTCCCTTTCCATCTCTCTAAATCCAGTAAGACTTCTAGTAATTTCAAGCCCCAGAACATAACTTTGAATCCAAATTTAGAGCAAAAAATGACCTCAGACTACAGCTAAATTTGCCAACACAAACAAACAGCAGAACTATGAACTTTATAGCTTAATATAACATCCATACTAAGCCTGGATTTCAGGTTCTCTATAGATTAAATACAGTAGATTACAAAGGGGAGAGGAAGCCTGAATGTTGGAGGCAGTCTAGTAAGAAAAACCACCCCAGAACACTATTAGTACACAAATTAATAATAAAGGTCATGACGATTACTTTGAATCATTAAGGATAGACTATATGCTAGGTCACTTAAAAAGGGCCAGAAGTATAGGACACACTTTACCTCAGCAAACCTTTACTGAACAGCTACTTTGCACCAGGCCCTATGGACAAACTTAAAAAAAAAAAATGGTTCTTAGAGAGAGAGAAAAAGAAAGGGAGGCAGGGAGGGAGGGATGGAATGAAAGAGTAGGGGAGTAGGAGGGGGAGAGAGAGATCTGTTGTTCCACTTATTGATGCATTCATTGGTTTCTTCTTGTCTGTGCCCTGAACAGGGATCAAACCCATAAGCTTGGTATATCAGGGCGATGTTCTAACAAACTAAGCTACCCAGCCAGGGCCTGGACAGACTTATTTTATTAAGAAATGATCTAGCCTTGGCTGGTGTAGCTCAGTGGATTGAGCGCAGGCCTGCAAATCGGAGGATCGCGGGTCGATTCCCAGTCAGGGCACATGCCTGGGTTGCAGGCCAGTTCCCAGTAGGGAACACATGAGAGGCAACCATACATGGATATTTCTCTCCCTCTCTCTTTCCCTTCCCCTCTAAAGATAAATAAATAAAATCTTAAAAAAGAGAGAAATGATCTAAATATAAAGATTTGCCATTTTAATTATCTGGAAATCCAATTATGTTTGAATATAAAGGAAAATATTTTTAGATGCCATTTTTAAGTGTCAATGTGAAGTATAGAATTTCCTACTTCCGGCCAAGATGGAGGCGTAGGTGGAAACACTGTACCTCCTCTCACAACCAAGATTAAGGACAACAAATATTTATAAATAATAACACAACCGGAACACAGAAAACTGAATTATGGAAGTCCAACAACCATTCAACCAGACCGGTAAGAGGGGCAGAGTAGGCAGCTGGCAGAGATGGAAAGCAGCAGGAAAACGTGGTGGCTGCCAGGCTCCGGAGCGCTGGGCAGCGTAAGTGGCGTGGAGCTTGCAGACCCCAGATGCTAGAAGGAGACGGGAGGAGACGAGCAGAGCACGCAAGGCACGCAGGGCAGTTAGCCAACTGTGGACACATATTCGCGTGCAGATAAACTAGGCAAGAATGGGCAGTGAGATGGACCACACAGCCCAAGGCCCCAGCGACGGCCAATAAAGCCTAAAAGCACCGACTGAAAAGGTGCCGGGAGAGGCTCCCGGCCTCACAGGTGAGGTCCCCGGGGAGACCCACAAGGTCCCAGAGCGTGCACAGGCCCTCCCACCTGGGAACCAGCGCCAGGGGGCCCAGTTTGCTTGTGGGAGGCAGCAGAGGGGACGCAAATTCGAGAGAGCACAGAACAGGTGTCATTGTTCCCTCTCTGACCCCGCCCCCACAGACAACGTCACAACTTGGAGACTAGGCTGCCCCGCCCTGGTGAACACCTACGGCTCCGCCCCTCATAAGCAACAGGCGCCACCTGACCAAAAATGACTCAAACACAAGAAAAGCTCAGAGCCCCAGAGCCAATACTTTCAAGCAAGCAAGAGATAGCTGACCTATCACATGCACAGTTCAAAGCACTGCTAATCAGGATGCTCACAGAATTGGTGGATTTTGGTCGCAAATTAGATGAACAAATGAAGGCACTGATAAGTAAAATGAAGGAAAATGCACAGGGAACCAATAGTGATGGGAAGAAAACTGGGACTCAAATCAATGGAGTGGACCAGAAGGACGAAACAA
>PVKM010024537.1:0-20462 GCA_004027735.1 Carollia perspicillata
CTAGGTCCCTGAAAGTTTAAATGAACAAGTGAATGCTCTCTGTGGTTTCTTTCCCAGTCTCACTCCAGCCTCTCTTTGGAAGGAGTTGGAAGGTCACATTTAGCATCCTGACATTTCCAGCTGTTGACTGAGGGCCTAGTTTCTAGCTCTTCTGTCTCTGAAATATGAAGGGCCTTGTAGTCAAGAGTCTCCAAAGAGAACAAGGCAAGGGTTTTAAATAGTATTGTGGGCTCTTCCTGTGACTCCTCCCCGTGTCCCATTTAATGCAGCAATAACACCCAATTCCTAGCTTATTCCTGACATCTACTACTCCAGTTTCTCTGGCTGATGCCCAAAAGACTGGGTTTTGACTCACGCCATCACTGGAAGCTGATGGGCAGGCAATTGCTAGTCCTCTGTAGGTTTGTATAGGCAGGTGGGCATATCTCAAGGCTCTTCCCCTGGTTCATTCCAGGAAAAAACAAACAAACAAACAAAAAAAACAGACTCCTGTTTATTCCTAGATGCAGCTGTTCTACACTTCAAGCTCCAAAACTTTTTTGGCTGCTACCCAAAGAACTAGATTCTTCCATACCTGCCTCCAAGAGCTGATGCAGTCTAGCATTTATTAGGCTACTGGGGGTGACAGAGAGAAAGGCAACAGTTTGGAAGACCGTTGAACAAGAATGTAGGCATTTGCCATAGCTGCTCTCCCCACATCAGTGCAGAGTGAGCAGGTGATCAAGTCCACTTCCCAGGTTCTCCTTGAGGAGAAAAGGAATTAGACCATGTATCTAACAACTGAAAACTTCTAGGTGCTGTGAGGCATGGATTACTATCTCACCTCCATCGGGGCAGATGGAACTGGCATACTCTATTCTCCTGGGATGGCCACCGACAGCAAAACCACTGGTTTGAATGAACACAAATATTTGACATGCACCCAGAATCTCTGGCCAATCTGATTGGTGAGCATCACCCCCTATACTAAAGTAATCTGTGCAGACAGAACGAACATATTAACAGAAACAGAAAAATGAATTATAAAATTTGTATGTAACCAGAAAATACCCAAAAGAAGCAAGCAGTTGAGAAATAAGAATAAATCTGGAGGAATAATACTTCATGATTTCAAAATGTATTGTAAAGGTACAAGAATAAAAACGACATGCCACTGACAAAAAGAATAGGCAACTGGAACATAATTGAGAGCCTAAAATGTGCTGGGGAGGATTGGAGAAAAGGGCACCATTGTCCTAATGGGGGAATGTAAATTGATGGAATCGTTATGAAAAACAGTATGAGTTTCCTCAAAAAATTAAAAATGGATCTATCATATGATCTAGCAATCCCACTTGTGGGTATGTGTCTAAGAGAAAAGAATACAGTATATCGAAGATATATCTGTACCCCCGTGCTTCTGAAGAGCCAATGTACAGCATTGGGACTGCCATTAACAACACTGTATTGCATACTTGAAATTGCCTAAGAGGAGAGATCTTATAAGTTTTCCTGCCATAAAAAAGTAAAATATGGTAACTATATTAGGTGATAGCTATGTTCATTCACTTGGTTTTCGTGCTTATTTCAAATCTATATACAAACCAAAACATCAAATTTTACATCTTAAACATATGCAATTCCTGTGTATCAGTTATATTTCAATAAAGTCCAATACATGACCGACATGAACATTTTAAGTGAGATTGCACTATAATGTCCTCCAGTATATTGTTAGTTATTAACAAATCCAATCACAAGTGAAGAAGGTTATTATTTGCATTGTTCATTAAATACTTATTGCCCAACATAGAATTTCCTTTATGTAATGGACATGTCTTAACATCATTGCCTGGTTAATACTTTAGTTTGGTGGATTGCTAAAAAGAAAGTTAAATAACCATCTTTGAATCACAGCAGTAATATTTCCTCCTATACATAATCTATGTTTTTGCTATAATCTTTACCAAATAATATTCTAAAATGGAATATGATGATATATTTCTTACAGAAACTAGCTTAGCTAAGAATATCCTTGATAAACTAAGCCTCATAGAGAAAACGGGTCAATTTACTCTCAGTAAACTGGAGACTGCCACAGCTTTCTGCAGAGCTGTATGCTCAAAAGCATTTAGTTAACTGTTAGAGGGGTATTTTTCTGTTGATAAGTTAACAGTGATGAAACTTATTTTAAATACTGTCCATTACAATGGCCAATATTTCTTTTTCTATACAAATTATTTAACTATGACTATACCAAAAAATACTGCTTCCCATATGGGCCAAAAATAGTAGCATAACCTGGTATTTTTAAGAGCATACATGGCAGTTTATTCATCTATTCTGATTTGTCTTTTGAGCAATTTTTATTCACCATGATGTCAAAGTGCTTTAAAATTCTGCAAATTTTTGTACAAACATATTTAAAGTTGCTGCACACTTCGGTGAAATTCACTCAGCTTTAGGCTAAATATAGAAACTTAATAGTCTACCACCCTCACCTCAAAGCTGGTTGAGGGAAGTAAAAAAGGTAATCCATTCAGTCAAAATCTCTAGGGAAATAGAACATGCATGGAACACTATGTCCCTTCTGGCACATTTCTGTTATTATTTTATTTACTTTTTACTGAAACTTTTCTATAAGCCATCCTAGAAAAAGAATAACATATTTTTAATGGCCTGTGCCCTATTTGTTCATTTATTACATTTAGGACAGAGCTCCAGAGAGATTTGAGCTGTATGGACTCACCTTGTAGTATAAGACTTTTATATCTTTTCCATCTAAAATTCTTAATATCATATAAATATACTTTTATACTATGGCTTAATGGAAATGGTGGTTCAGGTTATTATATACAGGGGTTGGCAAAGGAGGTCTATAGTTGTTCCTACAGAAAAAGACATGCAGGTTATGATTATTACAGTAGCTTTATTAACTCAATGTTTCACGTACTCACAACTGTAAACCTACTGTTGCCCACCCCTGTATAATTGAGTGGTTGTAAAATGGATGCTAGAGTCATTTGAGGGTCATTTCAACCAAAATAATCTCTACTTCAAAAGGAAAAGCACCTAAGGCTAGACAGGGAAGATTTTTAAATTTTGTGAACACTATGATCGGATCCTCTGGAGTATCAAAGTTAACTGTCATGAATCTCATTTAATTCCTTTATTTAATTATCATCGCTTAAGTGAAGATGACTCCAAAGAATGGAGTATGACAACCTGGGTTCCAACCTTGGCTCCTCATTACTAATAGTGTGTGATCAGAACATTATTTTTCCTTCCAGTCTTCATTTATCCTCATCTATTAAATGTATATAATAGTGGTTGCAGTTCACCAAAGTATTTAAGGATTGATAAGGCACAACCTGACAGTTCTTACTACCTGGTACAGATGGCACAGCCAGCCAAAGGGTATTAGCTGCTATTACTTCTATTTCTTTTCAAAATTAGGTTATGCATGTCCAGATTATCTGCACCTAAGTTGCATGACTAGTAATACACACTTAATAAGGTCAACATTAAATACAAAAATAAGACAAAATACATCTGTCACATACCGTCTCTGTAATAGCACAGCTAGATTTTCATTCACTCCAGTTTGCTCTATTTCTGCATATGCAATCACTATGAGTAAATCATCATAATTTTCTTTTCCCAGAGTATCTTCCACAGTCTCTTCTTAAATACTAATTGTCTTCTTATCTTACCTGCACTAATGCCTCTGAAAATTAGTCTCCTAATGATCATCCTGCCTCCAGTTATTTCTACTCCACAGGATTTAAGTCTTTGTAGTTAGATTGATCTTCCTGAAGCACTGTTCTTGTCCCATTCTGCATCTGGTCGCAGACTTTCAATGGCACTCCAAAACAAAACAAAGTCTAAGTTTTCTATTCTATCATTTAATATGAACCTACATCAGATGGTAGTACTATGTATGTCTTCTTTACCCACATCCTTATGAACTGTTACTATTTCCTACCAATACTCTATCTTTTCCAAGCTTCCATCATTTCTTACAATTCCCCAAGTTGCCTTTGTATAGAGTACAGAGTCAGTTACTTTCATTGAGTTAACACAGGCATTGTGATGTAATTCAAAATAAGGGCTGAAAGTCAAATAAAAGAAAATACTGGGAAAGAAATTGTCTATAGAGTGTGCTAGCTCTCTTAGAGCTGCTGCAGTAATGCCACAAACTGGGTGACTTAGAAAACAGAAATCTCTTCTTTTATACTTCTAGAGACTCGAAGTATAAAATCAAGATGTGAAGAGGGTTGGTGTCTTCCACAGGATTTGATGGGAGAGGCTGCTCCATGCTGCTGTCTCGGCCTCTAGTGGTTATCAGACTTTGTTGGTTTTCTTGGATTACAGAGTAATCACATGAGTGTAGACATGCATTGTTGTCACATGGGCATTTTCTGTCTGTGGATCTTGTCTTTACATGGCATTCTCCCTTGTTTCTCTGTCTCCTTCTTACAAAGGACACCAGTCATATTAGATTAAAGGCCCACTATACTCTTTACAGCCCCATCTTAACTTTACTACTTCTATTCGTAATGACCCTATTTCTAAACGAGATGACATTCTGAGGTATTTGGAGTTGGGATTTCAGCATGGCTTTTTAGTGGACACAATTCAACCCACAACAAAAGCAGGAGTATAAAAACCATGAATGCTGGATTCAGGACTTAGACTGAGTTTGTTCCTCTCCTCCTGAGTCGACCCCTTGCCACCTGTGTTGATCCTTCATTCCCACTACTTTCAACACACTGTGGAGTTGGGCAGCTACTCAACTTCCTTGCACAGCAGTTTCCACATTTGCAATGTAAAAATACTAATAGTTTCCACCCTAGGGATTTTCTGTGAGGCTTAAATGGTATTAACATTAATAAATAATTTTAAACAATACATGGTGCATTATAATCAATGTGTGTGTTATTTTTAATTATTGCAGGCAGCTAAGAGGTAGCAATGTGCCCAGAAAGGAAATGGAGGGTTGGACTTTTTTTATCAATCTCTATAACCACCTCCTCTACCTGCATTCCTCCTTCTCTAACTTCTTTCCTTGATATATTCTGGTTTTCTCCTTTCTTTGTTAATGTGAGAACTTTGATGAGCATCCTCATTAAAGGTATGTACAAAGTATCCAATTCTATCTGCCTGAGGCAAGTAAAGCCACAAAGGATGAACATATAGCTTTACCTCTTAAGGATGCAGTACCCCGAGAATGAACACTGGTCCCTCAGTTGTTCTCTGTTAATAGTCCTTCCCTTCCGAACAACTTTCTGTCAGTCCCATGTCTCTATACCTCATCTATATTGCAGTGAGCTCCATTAAAGAAAACCCTACAAACTGGCACATACAGTTAATTAACTACATCATATCTATGAAAAAGTTTAATAATTAATTAAAACTATTAAAGCATAAAAGAGTCAAACTCACATTAATTGACTAAAATATTTTTAAAACTAATTTTACAGGAAAATACAGGGTGGGGCAAAAGTAGGTTGATCATTATTCATGTGAAAAGTAATACAATAATTAATAATGACACAAGAATAAATTCTGTGTACCCCTAATTGTAAACCTAATTTTGCCCTATCTTGTAATTACAGAAGGAAAATCCTTTTAATATTTTGCACAGTTTCTTGTTGCCTACTTCCTACTGATGATCTCTAATACTTGATTTTGAGATATATATTTGAAATTTACAATTTTATAATTTTTCTTTTATAATTTACATTTTTGCTAATTCTGTATATACATTAAAACATTAAAGTGAATGAAAGAGTAGTCTTAACACGAATAGGATAACAATTCACACTGATAAGCCTCCATAAATAAATCAAGTTAAAAATAAAAATCTATTTGCAAGTTAAATTCCATAACTGTTCGATAAATTGCAAAAATGCCCTTAACATATGTATTCCTATCATTTCCATAACATCTCACTAAAGAAAATCTGCAAGGGCAAAATCCATGTGGACTGGTAATTTAAAATTAATTAACAGCACATAGACTATCATACAATTTCTCATGACCAGGCACAAAAACTGAGGTGTGCACACAAAGAGCTTAAGTAAGTTCTGCTAGTTCATAAACTGAAAACATCTCTAAAAATCACCAACAACATGCCAAATTTTATTGTAAAGTAAATGTTCACTTTTTAAGTGGATTTAAATTTAAATTCCTATGTCTTATTTTATAGTTGATATTATAAAATAAAATTTTCAATTTACATATAAAGCTGTTTTTCTATGACTGTCTTTACTATATTGCATTAACATAGTCAACATTGTTTTAAATAAAATACATTTTGATATATTTAGCTATCTCATATATAAGATAATATTAAGAATTTCCCAGGGAATATATATATATATGTATGTATATGTATATATATATATATATAGCTTTAATGATTCAAAGATTGGCAAACGTTAATTCCATGTGAGTGTTTATTAAACATTAAATGCAATGAATGCATTTATATACATTACATTAATATAAAATAATATATACTAGCTTGTAGACACTGGTTCTAAAGAAGAAAAATCTGAAATGCAAAGCAGATATTATTTTTTGAAAAAATTTAACTGCTATTCTGTAGAGACCTTTAAATAGGTTCTGAGGGAGTATGAAGTTGAAATAGGCTTCACACTTAGAATATATACTCTAGAAAAGAAAATTAGACCTATATATGTCATTATTTATCATAATTATTAAATACAAGGTTAATTGGGAATAGAAGAGAAGCTATGATATGATTTTAGAAGAAGACGTGCTTCCAACTGGGTAAATCAGAAACTGTTTTGATAGGGAGCTTTCATAAACATGAAATGAATGAGCAGAGTAATTCAAGTAGTGTAGAGTGAACAGTTTAATTGGTTTGTAGTTTGAGGTAAAATAAAACAGAGATTCTGTGGCAAGAAATATGATTAGTTAAGATTGGAAACGTCAGTTTGGGAACGGGTAATTCTGGGTTTCAGATAAAAATCCTTATAGACTTCATTTGGTATGAAATAAAGGCTCTTTCAAAGGTTTTATGCAAATGTAACAGGATTAGGGTGGCTTTAGGAAAATAATCTGACTCCATTGTGGCATGTGAATTAGAACAGAAGGTTGAAAGGTCTGTTGGAGTTTGATGTAAACTTCAGGGAAATGGCAATGAGTTTAAGGACAGTTGAAAAGGAGCATTGGCTGTAGGATTAATGAAAAAGAAAAGAGTACACCGGGTATAAAGGTGTTAATAAAAAACATATGAAATAGAGACAGAAATAATGTTTGGGGCAGTGATGACTCCATTCCAGACATATTATAACAAGTACTACAAAAAACCCCAGATTAAAACTGTTCAGCAGTTATTTAGAAATGCTGAATGATAATCAAATGGTTTAAAATGTATACCTTTTGTTTTAATTTTCTTTTCATGAGTTGCTTGGTCAGAATTTTGAAAAATGAAGATTATGTTAATCTATATAAGATTTCTCTGAAATATTTACTAAAATGCAGATTCCAAGTCTATCCTTGGAGTATGAATCAAAATAGATATTTAAACTCACTAACCATATAATTTCATTGCATTTCTTCATACTATGCACTGTCATTGAATTATGAACTTTAATTTTAGGCTTAAATGCAATTCAGATAAACCCAGATTTTAAAAAACAGTAAATCATGAGAATAAGGACATACTTTTTAACATTATTGTTTAACCTTGATGCTTCAAGAGACTTCACTTTAAGTTAATGAGTTACAGTAATCTACAGAGACTAATAATACTTAAAGTAATTGTAAATCACAATGCAATATTGTTGATTAATGGATACAGGAATAGCATTTTTATCATAGATAGTTAATTACAGTCAATGTTATAAATGGCCATGTTTTATTTCAAAGCAAAAATAATACAGATAATTGGATTTTATTATTGTTTTACTACTCATACTTTGCATACATTTCACTTATATTTTTATGAATTTATCTTGTGCTTTGATTAAATTAAAATCCCATTGAATTATAGTTAATTAACTTTTTATTCATATTACCTACTACATGGTATTAAATTTTATAGATCTATCGAATAATTGTGGAAAAGTTTAGCATATGAAACAAAATATGTGTAAAAAAACTTTATTGAGAAGCATTTTTTCATGAAAATACTGCAAAAATCTAACAAATATTATTTTTCTTTTTTGGTTAGTTCTTTATCTGTTTACATGCAGCTTTAGGTAAAGAGTGTGAAGAATATAAGGATATTTGGGAAATAATGGTTACTTGTGTTTGAGATGTAACATTTCTGTCTTTACGTTCCTTAAAGAGTGAATGTTTTATAAAAAGTGATCTGAAATTGCCTTATCAAAAAATGATATTAATTTTATTATGTACTGTAAGAATAAAAAAGACTGGATTCATGTATGCAGATATAGAAGACAAGAACAAACTTATTGCCATAATAAATCCTTTCTGGGTAATCAGGATTTTGGTAGCATCAAGGGAGTGGTTGACTCAGAACAAAGTCACCAGACATACAATAGTTGTGGTTGTAGGTGTAGTTGTAGTTCAATATGCAGACCCCAAGGACTAAAGAGCTATTTTAATAAGAAAAGCAAAGGACCCAGATGTGTTTGTTTTATAAGTGATGCAATAAAGAGTAAATTAAAAGAGTTGAAAAGCAAATTGTAGGGAAAAAGATTAAGAGTAAGTGAGTTATACCAGAATGAATGTTACGAGGACCAGAAAGATAATGAACCTAGAAAGATGCTTGCCATTAGGAGATATAAACAATGATATTTTCTTAAAAATGAAATTTATATACCAATCTAGATCTGGATGTAACCAAATCATGTAAATTTCAATATTCTTAAGAATAATAACTAAATAGAATAAATAACTAAATAGAGTCTAATATTTACAGTTTGCAAAAAACTTTTATTCATCATTAAAAGTGTTCCATGGTTTTGGGTCTAATATTTAAGTCTTGCATCCATTTTGAATTTTTTTCTTGTGTGTGGTGTAATAAGGTGGTCTAGTTTCATTTTTTTTTGACATGCATTAGTCCAATTTTCCCAACACCATTTGTTGAATAAACTATCTTTAGCCCATTGTATGTGATTGCTTCCACTATTGGGTATTAATTGACTATAAAGGTATGGGTTTATTTCTGAGATTTCTATTCTCTTTCATTAATGTATGTGTCTGTTTTTATGCCAGTACCAGGCAGTTTTGATTACTATGGCTTTGTAGTATAGTTAGAAATTGGGTAACATGATTCCTTCAACTTTTTTCTTTTTTGGGATCCCTGTAGCTATGTGGGGCCTTTTGAACATAAGCACCTCTATGTTCATTGCAGTGTTTTTTACAATAGCCAAGATATGGAAACAGCCCAAATATCCATCAATAGATGAGTGGGAAACAACTTGGGTCATTGACACAATGAAATACTACTCGGCCATAAAAAAAAAAGAAGTAAATTAGACACTTTGCAATAGTATGGATGTAACTGTAGAACATTATTCTAAGTAAAATAGGCTAGTCAGAGAAAGATGAGTACCATATGATTTCACTCATGTGTGGAATCTAATGAACAGACTCAACTATCAAGCAAGAGAGACAGACTCATAGATAGAGAATAGATGACAGCTAATGGGGGGGTGGGAAGTTAGCAGTAATTGAGCCAAAAGTGAAAAGGACTCATGGACATGGGCAACAGTGTGGTGATTGCTGGGGATGGGGAGTGAGTATGAAGAGAATAAATGGTAATGGAAAAATATAATAAAGATTATATATTTAAAAAATAAAAATAAAAATAGAGTATTCTAATGAAATGTGTTTTAAACAACTACCATGCTTACTGGAATTTTTTTAAAAGATCTTATTTATTTATGTTTAGAGAGAGGGGAAGGGAGAGAGAAAGAGAGGGAGTGGAACACCAATGTGTCATTGCCTGTCATGTGGCCTCCCCTTGGGACCTGGCCTGCAACCCAGGCATGTGCCCTGACTGGGAATCACCATGGTGACCCTCTGTTTCACAGCCCACACTGAAAAACTGAGCTATACCAGCCAGGGCTACTGGAAATTTCTAAGTATCCCCTGATTAAGCTCTACCTTTTCTTGATTTAACACCTAGGGGACTACAAAATTAGATGTCAACTCATACAAATATAGAACATTAATAATATCAGACAGCTAAAGGAATATGTACTAATGTTAAGGCTATGAAAAATAATTAAGAAAAATATACCTGGCAGTACTATGAAGATTGCCAAACATGAGACCAAGGCACAAACTATTTAGTGAAAAGGAAATTCCCTGCCGACTCAGGTCATCTCTGTACTAGCAGGAGAGTATTTTCTCTGCTTCCAAGATATGACCCTCCATTTCAGGCACATGGCCAACTTAATGGTAAACTTATCATGGGAGTTAAAGGCCATAGAAAGCAGTGAATATCATAAAGACCCCAGAAATAAACACTTGCATATAAGGTCAAACAGTTTTCAACAAGGGAAACAAAATAATTCAAAGCAGAAAAACAGTCTTTTTAATAATTGGTGTGAGAAAAACTGAATATTCATATGCAAAATAATGAATTTGGGCTATTGTCTTACATTGTACATAGAAATTAACTTAAAATGGAATAAAGAGCTAAATGTAAGACACGAAAGTATACAACTCCTAGAAGAAACAGGAAAAAATCTTCCTGAGATTGATCTTGGCAATGATTTCATAAATATTATACTAAATGCACAGGTAACAGCAAAAACAGGTAAATATGGCTGCACTAAAGTTAAAAAATTTGAGTGCATCATAGAACACAGTCAGCAGTTCAAAAGTAACACGTGGAATGAGAAAAGTACTTGCCAATCACATGTCTAAAAAAGAGTTAATATCCAGAATGAAGAACTACCACAAGTAGCCATCAAAAAATTAAATAACCTCTTTAATATAAAAGGTCAAGGACTTGGACAGACATTTCTTTTAAAATGATATACAAAGGCCAACAGTAGTATTAAAAGATGTACTTTACTAATCAACAGAAAATTCAAACCATATATAGTAGATACCATTAATACGGCTACTACAAAAAAAAAGAAAGAAAGAAGAAATGTTAGTAAAGATTGCACATTGGAATTCCTGTGCACTGTTGGTAGAATTAAAAAATGGTGGACCCACCATGAAAAACTGTGTAGAGATTCTCCAAAACATTAAAAGCACAAAAAGATTATACAGCATGACCAAGTGGGATTTCACCCAGGGATGCAAGTTTGGTAAGATATTGATAAATTAATAGTGTGATACATTACATAAATAAAATGAAAAACAAAACAACATGCTCATATCAATAGATGCAGAAAAAGCATCTGATAAAAGCCAACACCCATTTATGATAAAAACTCCCAGCAAAGTTGAAATTGAGGGAGCATACCTCAACATAATAAATGCTGTATGTAAAAAACATACAGACCACATTGTTCTCAATGGGCAAAAACTAAAATAGTTCCCCTTTAGATCAGAAACAAGTCAGGGATGTCCACTTTCACAACTGATATTCAACATAGTCCTGGAAGTCCTAGCCACATTGATCAGACAATAAGAAGAAATAAAAGGCATCCAAATTAGAAAGGAGAAAGTAAAACTGTCATTATTCACAGGTGACATATTATACCTAGAAAACCCTAAAGATTCCAACAAAAAATTACTTGAAATAATAAATGAATTTGGCAAAGTGGAAGAATACAAAATCAATGCCAAGAAAACAATGGCATTTTTATACATCAATAATGAGCTATCAAAAGGGAAACTAAGAAAAAAAATCCCATTTACTATTGCAACAACAAAAAATAAGGTACCTGGGAATAAATTTAACCGAAGAAGTAAAAGACATGTACTTAGAAAACTATAGGACACTAAAGAAAGAAATTGAGAAAGATGCAAGTAAGTGAAAACATACCATGTTCATGGGTTGGAAGAATTAACTTTAAAATGTCCATTCTACCTAAAGCAATCTATACATTTAACACAATTCCTATTAAAATCCCAATGACATATTTCACATAACTAGAACAAATGTTCCAAAAATGTATATGAACCAAAAAAAGACCTGAATAGCCTCAGTAATCTTGCAAAAGAAGAACAAAGCTGGAGGTATCATAACTCTTGACATCAAACTATAAAGCAAGTGTAATAAAAATAGTCTGGTACTGACATGAGAACAGACAGAGATCAATGGAACAGAACAGAGAACCTGGGAATAAACCCACACTTATGATCAATTGATATTTGACAAAGGTGGCAAGAATACATAATGGAACAAAGACAGTCTCTTTGATAAATGGTGTTGGGAAATCTGGAATGGTACATGCAAAAGAGAAAGAAGGAAAGAAAGAAACAAGACCACCAATATAAAGCATATACAAGAATAAACTCAAAATGTATAAAAGACTTAAATATAAGCCATGAAATGATAAAAGTCCTAGAAGAAGTACAGGCAGTAAAATTTGAGATATCTCATGTAGCAATATTTTTCTGGATGTATCTCCTAGGGCATTACAAAGAAAGGAGAAAATAAAATGTGACTATATCAAATCAAAAAGCTTCTACATGGCTAAAGAAACCATCATCAGAATGAAAAGGGAACTGACTATGGGAGACATATTTGCCAATGATCCATCAGACAAGGGTTTTTTTTAAGTATTTTATTGATTACACTATTACAGTTGTTCAATTTTTTCTTCCCTTTATTCCCCTCTGCCCTGCAACGCTCTCCCACCAATATTACCCCCCTTAGTTTATGTCCATGGGTTGTACAAGGATTTAATCTCAAAAATATATAAAGAACTCATGTGACTCAACAAAAGGAAAACAAACAATCCGATTGAAAAATGGGCAAATGACCTAAACAGACACTTCTTTAAGGAGGACATACAGAGGCCAAGAGGCATATGAAAAATGCTCAAAATCACTAGACATCAGAGAGATGCAAATTAAAACCACAATGAGTTATCACCTCATACCTGTCAGAATGGCTATCATGAATAAATCAATGAACAGCTCGTGCTGGCAAAGATGTGGAGAAAAGGGAGCCCTGGTGCACTGTTGGTGGGAATGCAGACTGGTACAGCCACTGTGGAAAACAGTATGGAATTTCCTCAAAAGATTAAAAATGGATTTGCCTTTTGACCCAGAGATTCCATTGCTGGGACTATATCCTAATAATCAGAAAACACCAATTCGAAACAACTTGGAGACCCCTATGTTCATAACAGTGCTTTGTATAATAGCCAAGTGCTAGAAATAGCCTAAGTGTCCATCAGTAGATGAGTGGATTAAAAAAGCTGTGGTGCATTTACACAATGGAATACCATGCAGTTAAAAAGAAGAAACTCTTACCTTTTGTGACACAATGGTGGACATGGAGAATATGAAGTGAATTAAGCCAGTCTCTGAAAGACAAATACCATGTGATCTCACTTAGATGTAATATCTAATGAACACAATAAACTAATGAACACAATAGGTATAGAAGCATAGATACATGGAACAGACAGACAGCTGCCTGAAGGAGGTGGGGGGATTGGATTTAAGCTGGTGAAAACATACACCAAAGAATATTTACTCGTAACTGACGGATATGAACAACAATATGGGGAGTGAAGGGGGTGGGGCTAAAAGGAGGTGGGAAAGGGAGAAAAAAAACGAAAACAATTGTAACAGCATAAACATTTTAAAAACACTTAAAAATAGAACTAGCATATAATGTAACAATCCCATTTCTAGGTATGGATCCAAAATAATTAAGTCAGAATCTCTAAGATACATCTCTACTCCCATGTCCAAAGTAGCACTACTCACAATAGACAAAATGTGGAAGTTACCCATTGTCCACTGGTGGATGAATGTATAAAGAAAATGTCATATAAATGCATATTTCAATCTTCTTAAGAATACAATGACCGAACGGAGTAATGTTTACAGTTTACAGAAACCATTTATGTATATACAAGGTACGGCAAAAGTAGGCTTACAGTTGTTTGTATGGAAAATAATAAATAAATAATGATACGTGAAAAAATCTGTTTTTTTCTTGCACACCCACTTTGGATCCACTCTGTATTATGAAACGTATTTCCGAAGGAATAAGTTTCCAAGAACTTCAGTGTGGCAGTCAGCAGGCAGGAAGGTTGCTCCAACCTTTTCTGTTTTCCTTCAAGGTTAGTCAATGATAACATTCTATCCCAATTCTCTCACACACAAAAGATACACCCTTCCTATTCTTTTATGGGCATATTTTAAAATAGGCCAGTTTTATTTTAACATAAAGAAGGACTATGAGAGATTTGCAAGCCTTGCACAGTCTCACTTTCATTACAGAACACAGACTTGTGTTTCAGTAAGAGCCCAGAAGAAACCTTTTGTATTTTGCTTAAAACAAACACACATTGATTTAATCTGTTTTTCTAGTCAGCTTTCCACAGGAAGAGAAAAAAATAATAATTCTTATTGATGTTCAGGAATCTGAGGTCCAGTTTGGAAATTTTTTTTCTCGAGGGTCGCTATTAACTTTTAGGCATCACACACAATGAAGGAATAGCTAATGGAAAAAGAGTTATAAAGAAATGACGGTGAAGAGTGAAGCCTGTTAACCAACAAGTCTAAATACTAAAGACTTTGTTAAAGCAGATGTATTGAGGTCCATTTACATACTATTGTATAAAAATCTGTGCAATTGTACAATTAAATTATTTTTATATTTTTCTTTAACAATGATTTTTACTGTTCAAATACAGTTGTCTTGATTCCCCCCACCCCGACCACGTGCCCCTGCCCTAACCACCCATCCCTGACTCCCACCCTCAAACCTATCCCCTTTGGCCTTGTCCATATGTTTTTTATACATGCTCCTTGATGGCCCTTCCTCTATATTTCCCCCCATTATCCCTCTCCCCTTTCCCCTCTGGTTACTGTCAGCTTGTTCTTTATTTCAATGTCTCAGGTTACATTTGTCTTGCTTGTTTGTTTTGTTGATTAGGTTCTACTTGTAGGTGAGATTATATGGTATTTGTCTTTCATCACCTGGCTTATTTCACTTAGCATAATGCTCTCCAGTTCCATCCATGCTGTCGTGAAGTGTAGGAGCTTCTTCTTCCTTTTCTGCTGTGTAGTATTCTATTGTGTAAATAATATTAAAAAAATTTAGAATTGTGCAACCATCACCACAGTGCAGATATAGAAAATCCCATCATTCCAAAAAAATCCTTTCTGCCCATTTGTAGTCATTACCTATTTCCACACCCAACCCCAGGAAAGCACTAATTTATTCCTTTACTCTGTTGCAGGGGTGTCAAACTCATTTTCACAAGAGGCCACATCAGCCTTGCAGTTGCCTTCAAAGGGCCAAATATAATTTCAGCTCCTTAACAGTGAAGGAGTAGTTACATTTATACAGTCCCAAATTACATTTGGCCTTTTGAAGGCAACCACGAGGCTGATGTGGCCCCCAGTGAAAATGAGTTTGACACCCCTGCTGTATAGATTTGCCTTTTCTGGGAAAAAATCTGTTCCAAAAATTAATAGAATTATGTTTTAGTAAACATTTGAAGCAAGTGTCAACTGAACCTCATGGGCCTTATTCTTTTGTCCAGAATTCTATATCTGACTTGCATGAGAAACAATCATTCTTATGTGTCCTGGAAAAAAAAGTTAACGAGCATGCTACCTTGACTGTTGCAAGAGGCCAGAATAGTCTTACTTTCAGCACTGTGCTAAAAACTTAGAGCCTTTATTTCTCCAACGCTCCTGTGCCACTTACCAGGCACTATTCCTGTGCCACAAAACCTCTTCTGGGCATGTCTTTTCCTGAAATTGATTATTCACTCAACTCAGGCATTGCTTTATTCTTATTCGTTATTTCAGATCTTAACCACAATCCCAAGGCTTCACTATATGTGAAATTACTGTAAGGGGCTAGGTCTCTGTTTCTCATGGATACATCTTTTAAATGTTAAATGTTCACCCTCATGAATGTATAGTCATTTATATATTCTCAGGGCTATAAATACACACACTGATTATGATTCTGACACCTTATTGTAGCAGCCTGGGTATCAGGCATCATAATACATTTTCTTGAGAACTCTTCATTCCTAGATACCACTTCACCTGGTTAGAATCTACCTTTCTTTCAGAATTTGCTGGAAACTAGTAGGCAGCTCTCATGCCAGGTTCTACATTTATCTCCTGATTTGTTACCCCTTATTGACCTAGTCAAATGTGTGTGTGTTTTAACCTTTATCTGTGATATGCCGAAGAAGTTTATTTACACTTGAAAAAATTAAAGCAGGCAAATATTCAATTTCAACAAATTGGTTGGTAAAGGAGAAATTACAGTGAATCCAAAGCCACCTGCAAGAGACCTGGTGAGTCAAACAAGAAACCTGACATTTTACAAAAAAGGGAGAGAACATCTTTTAAAAAGTCAGTATCTTTCTGTTTTGTCAGAAGGCAGAGAAATATACAAGCTGTTCTGAGAGAAAACTCAGCATTACCAGCGTGCAGTGACGGAATGGCAGGTCACGAAGGGACATGTGTAGGCCCTTCCTTCTCTCAGTCATTCTCTTGCTGTGTGTTTTATATTACTAGCTAAATTTCAAGTTGCCGGATCCTGAGCTCTCATGAAAGTACAAACTGAAAAATCAAAGTAATTGTTGAGAACACTTGCTACTGGCATGACTGGTCGTTTGAGGCCACTGAGTGTTCAAATGAATTAATATTTGAAATATGTTTCTCCTTCATCCTAGATGTTGTTGTTAAAAAATGTTTAGGTTAAAAGCAATTCACAATAGTTGATTTTTTCCTTGAATTGCTGTAATGTGTCATAGTTCCTTAAGTGAAATATCATAGTAGGAGACAGGCAACATGATCTAAGGAAAAACTGTAGAATTGAATCAGATGTACCCAGTAGGTTTGATTTCCAACTCTGTGCCTACTATGCATTTAAATTTTTATGTACAAAAATAAAAACTTGTGTATAAAAATACTTATTATCTAATTATTTATTTTATGCCATGTGTAGTTTATTCACTGATTTGATTTTTTAAACAATTTCATAAGGTAGGTGATCTACCCTCATTTCTCCACCTGAAACTTAACAGCAATTTAAACTGAAAGTGGAGAACCATTTAGAGCTAAATCTCTGATTCCAAACAGATTTTACTTTCATTTTATCATTTTTTTTGCTAACTGAAACTTTAGTGTAAATTTGCATACCAATGCATAATTGTACATTTCAATGAAATTTTACAATTGGTCATATTTAGTAACCAGAATTCAAATCAGGAAAGAGAAAATTGTTGACTCCCAAAATCTTACATGCTGTCGTGAACTCTCAAAAGTTATTAATATCATACCCTCAAAATGACACATTAGTTTTCTCTCTTTTAGAAATTTATGTAAATAGAATCATATGGCATAAAATCTCATATGCCTTATGTAGTGCAACGTTGTGTTTGTAAGACCTTTATCTTTTGCTGCATGTAATTGTAGTTAGTGCATTAGCATTATTGTATAATACTCTGCTGTATGAGCCTATCCAATTTAACATGTATACATGTGTTTTACTTATGTACTTTACACATACATATATGTAAACACATGTATGTATATGTAAAATAAAATATAAATATATAGGCTTGCACATATTGCATTTATGTTCAGGTTTGAATATTTTAGTGAGGCTATTGGCATTTTTTGAGCTTGATCTTTGATGAATGGTACTATATATTTCAGTTGAGTATATACTTGGGCATAAAATTGTGGATCAGAGTATACATTAACCTTTAATAGAAGCATTTTAGTTTTTTATGCTGCCATGTGCTGGATTCCCCCTTTCCCCACTTTCCCTTATGCCAAGATATTTTACCTATCTTAATATTAAGTTTCACATGTGAAAAAAAAAAAGAATCATCTTTTGAATGTAAGAGTTAAGTGGCATATTAAGAGTCATCCATATTTCACCCACTGGAAGTATTTGACCTATATTAGTAGCTTATCCATCTGGATTTTCTCCTTTGTTTTTTTATACAACATCATCAATTATTTCATTTATTCCATCTGTTGTTGTTCATTTTAGTGCCTGAAAGATTCATATACTTAATATGTCTAGTATTTGTATTCTAAGAAAAAATGTGTAAAATATATATGGGAGATATTTAGATTTGTCATACTTTAAATAGGTCAAATTGATGCTAGAATAGTAAACACACCATTTAAGTCCTAGGGAGCCAAGTTCAAATAGCATTACGGTAGAGCTATTGTCTAGAGTAGCAAACACAACAGTCCTTGTTTTGACTAAGCCTAGAGTCCATTTTCATTTACTAGGTTTACCAGTAATACCAAGACCCATCCTTCTTCCCTTTTAATTTGTTACTGAATAATTCTCAGTACTAGAACTATCACTAAGCTAATTTTAAGTTGTGTGTGCCACTTGGATTTAAATCGAAGAAACAGATTTTCAAATAAATAGATTACAGATAAACAATACATATAAGAACTCAAGAATTCTAATTCAATAAACGTTTACTAAGCAACTAATGTAGGACTCTGATTGATTATATGAAATACATTAAAACATAATTATTCCCATCAAAATTCACAATTAATTTAGAATTAAAGAACTGTACTATGAATGTAACTGTGATTGATATTCATGTTCAGTTGAAATTTTTGTTATTCGTTTTTCATTTTTGAATTTTTTTTTGACGGATTGCTTGATTTTTTAAAAAATTCAATGACAAACGTATTGGTCTAATGATTTAAAAATGTTTTAAATCTACTAAACAACAAAACAAATGATAAATATTTCAAAGTTTCTAGAAAGTACATCTTAAAAACAGAAAACAGTATTGCTTGGTCTCTTTCTATGACATTAAAAAAAAACTATTGATAGAAAAGCTTTTAAATTGCTTTAGTCAAACTCAAATAAAAACATTAAAAAAGACTCATGAACTGAAAAGAGTTTTATCAGAATATTGAGCTCTGTTTGATATTCACAGAAATCAACACAATGTCCATTAGTGCAGAATAAAAGACATAAAACAATTCAGTGTAAAGAAACACCCTGCATTAATGGAACATTAAAGTTGTGATTTAAACCCACAAATTTCAAGAAACTCAGAATTAGAACTCCCAATGTAACCTTAGCTGTGACCTCTTGTGCAAGTACTCGGTTTAGAAAAATTGAGATTTTTTTTCCTTCCTAATCACTTATCACTGTGAATAACAATTTTGAAGGGAAAAAAGGTACTACATTTTCTTAGAACCACTGTATATGTTTAAAGTTTTATACCCTCTTAGAAAATCATACCATCAATCTTACACTACCACATGAACCAAATATGGAATAAAAAAGACTTTTAAAAGTATGCTATTGAAAGCTATAGATTCTACAACATAATGCACATACGTTTGTAAATTGGGCTTTCTTTTAAAATAGCCATAAGTGCCTACTGCGTAAAAACATGTTCTTATTGCAGAGTTGACGGTAGAGAATATTATTAAAACTGAATAGCATATAAGCAAGAAGGGCCAGGGAAATAATCGAGCTGAAGGTCAAAAGTATCATGCTTCATATTTTTAAATCTACACTCCCTGGAAGATATTTCATCTCTACAACTATGGCTTTTTCATTTGTAAAATGAGACAATTAAGCTCAATGACATCATAGTTTTTTATAAATTCAAAATATATATGACTCATGACTCCATATGAATTTATGTTCTAGCAGAGAACCATCAGATTTCCTTAATCCGTAAGTAACTTGTAAGTAATCCGTAAGTAACATCAGACCTTAATGAGACATGCCAAGAAGAAAAGCAACGGTGGGAAACCACTGGGCTTCCATTTGCTATGACCAGACTCTGTCATTGATACTGCCTTTATTTTTACTCTTTTAGTAAATTAATTAATTAATAGATTAGCATTAAGTCATCCATCCATCCAAACTTTAGTCCAGTGTCTGTTTCTGGAGTTTGGTAGGTGTCTTTCAGTAAATCAAAAAACACTCATCAGTCCTACTGAGATGTACTTCTCAATATGATCAATCAAGAAATGTAGAAGTGCATGAAATCCATATCAGTGCCTCCAGGGCACGTAGCTCTTCCAAGAAAAGTCACTAAAGGCTTTCTGTTTTAAATAAAATAGGGAGGAGCAGGGCAAACTGGAATAAGAAAAGGGCTGGAGGAAGGTAAAGTGGAATAGGACAGGGGAGCAGTAAAATATGAGATTTAAAATAAAAGAAATAGTAAACAACTAGGGATAAAATTGAGGAAATGCAACAACAACCATGATATCAGTGACAATCGAGCAAATATTAATAAAAGTGGAATGGAAATAAGTGTATTATAGGAAAAGGGACAAGAATGGAGGGGACTAATGGAAAGCAAGATGGTTTTGAGAGGATGGACGAAAGGAAAATAGTAATAGTA
>PVKM010024538.1:0-20476 GCA_004027735.1 Carollia perspicillata
ATGATGAAGCTGCCAATCACCAGTTGCCCACAGCTGCAGCCTTCTGAATCATCTGAATAGTTTCCATGGAGGACTGTTCAAGCTTAACACAAAATGCGATGCAGATTTGTTGTTCTATTTGCTCAGTCATTTTGAATGCAATGGCCACACAGTACACATGCTCACTCAACAGCATCTACCGTCCCCACTGACTAGTACGGGGAAATCGTTATTGTTCACGCATGTGCATTCCAGTCCACTCTCCTTGGCTGCCAGGTTACACTGATGTTGCACAAACCATTCTCCTTATATTAACAATGGCTGGGCTCTTTCTGGACAGACCTCTTATATACAAATTCGGGGCATTTAAAATACTTCAAACAAAATAACACAGCTCCGGTTCTGAAAAAGGTAGAGGACCAATCATCGTCCCCATTCTATTACTTGCACAACTCCTCCCTGTTCCTCACTCCATGCAAAAAAAAAAAAAAAATGAGGATGTGGCCAGTCGTTGCTACATGCGCATTAGCCTGATCCAAAGCAGGTGAGAAGGTGGCCGTGGACAAATGACCAGTGCCTACTTCCATACAAATGAAAAGGACTGCACATACACACCGCAACGAGATCATTCCCTTTTTCAGAGTCCAGGTCTCCCTCTTAACAGTTTCTTTTTACCCTGGATTGGAAAAGCAGGAGAAATATAACTTCTACTCTGACATTCTCCTACCTTGGTTATTCTAACTTAAGCTCTTTTGTCGATAATTATCTTGAAAAGCAACAAAATACTAAGGTAACAGGTCTGCTCTATTTATGTGGTATTTTGGTTTTCCTTAATCCTAAGAAGCCTCATTCAAAATTTTGAAGCCCAGTAGCTCTGTGAAGGTGTTAAGTAGAAATCCAGCCACTTTGTCCATTGGTGCAAAGCAGCATTTCTCAAGCCATTTTGCTCAGTTCTGACATCTCTGGCTCTTAGAGATGGTAAAAGATCCACCTTGAAATCAAGTTTTCCAAACAAAGTAAGCTTGGAAGCAGTGCCTTCTTGAAATATCTTGACGAATGCTCTGATAACAAAGGCTCATGAAAGTGTTATGGTACAGGAAATGTTCGTTGAACTCCTTTGACAATAAAATTTTTTTGAGAAACAAGTACAGGTATCTTGTAGAACTAATATTAAAACATATTTTGAAAAATATTAGTTCTTAAAAAAACAACAGGAGTGGTGGAACAAATATATCTGTATGTAAAATAAAAAATTCCACGCAAAAGGCAATGTTTTAATAATATTTCAATACTTTGTGTTGAAGAAAATTTTGTTACAAGTCACTAGAAGAGTAAATTGTGAGCAAGGAGTACTAAGGTTATGGTTGTAAATGAAAATAGAACATTTAAGTATATCATCATATACTTTATTTTTCATCAAGTATCCATTTATTCTTTTCTTAGAATGATAATATGATAATAATTTTCTTTACATTATTTGGATTTACCATATTGAATACTGACTGTACTTAAAAAGTTAAGAAGCTATTCAACACAGAGTTGAATTTAATTTATTGTGAATTATATACCAGGCCAAATTTTTTTCATTGATTTTTTAAAAAAATTCTATAACCTATTAGAATAGCAGAGTGAGCCCTGGCTGGTGTAGCTCAGTGGATTGAGTGCAGGCCTGTGAACCAAAGGATCGAGGTTCGATTCCCAGTCAGGGCACATGCCTGGGTTGCAGGCCAGTTCCCAGCAGGGGACGCACGAGAGGCAACCATATTGATATTTCTCTCCCTCTCTCCTTCCCTTCCCCTCTAAAGATAAATAAATAAAATCTTTAAAAAATAGCAGAGTGAAAAAAAGTCTCTTTTCTTCCAAATTCTCATAATTGCAATATGGATGTGCCACAAACACATTTTCCTAAAAGCCTTTGGAGTTTGAAATTTTTACAGGATCTCCACTACAGAATCATGCTTACTTATCGTAGAATAAACAGGCTCGAATGGACCATTTGCAGGTATTAATGGGAGGTCTGGGGGCCTGAATCACAACGCCCTGGTGGCCATGACAAAATCTGGGGTGCATGTGTCCTTTAACCCAAGAACAGGATGAACCCTCCTGAGCTGACCTGCATGCCATTCTTGCTTTATTACACACTCAGGAGACACCTCTGCTGTCCTTTATTCGGCCGTGAGTTTCTGGCCCCTTATTCTGGCCTGGGCCCCTCTGGCCCCCTTTACCCCTGAGGAGCCCCCGCTGGGCTCCAGCTTCAGCTCTCAGGCCTGCTCCCCTGAGTCCTCTCACAGACCACCCTGGTCAGCTCCTTCACCACCACTGGGCCAGAGCCTGCCTCTCTTTCCCTTCTTGTGCCTACAGTGTCTGGACTCACAAGTGCAGCAGTAAATTAATAATATTAACAGGGATTGATTTTAAAGAAGCATTGATTTTCAAAACGTGAGAAAGCTGAAAGGAGAAAAAAAGTAAAGAGCTTTAGCTTAAAGCTGAGGGCGGGGATACCTATTCTTATCTGCCAACTCATGTATTTTTCTAAGAATCATCAACATATATTTTAATTTCTCTTTCCTTAGCAACCACCTCTTATTTGGCATCTGCCCACCATGACACATTTTGCCTGGAGATTTTGGTAAAAATATCCGACAGAGGAGAGCTCAACTCAATTTTCCCTTTCTTATGTATCCTTCCTACTTCTGTAAGGGCTTGCCCCTGGCCACCAGGTCCCAGTGCTTCACCATGTCTAGTGGCATTCAAAGGTTGAGCTGAAGAACCCTGGGAGGTGGGGGGCCAAGACTCAGGGGGTCCATGAGATCAAAACTATTTTGATAATAATAGTAAGATGTCATTATTAACTGCTTGTTTTCTCTCATATTCTTTCATCTATACACATGTTCCCAAACCCATCACAAGTTTCTAACAACAGAAATCTCTGACAGTAAGAACAAGTTGCCCAGCTTTAGCTAATGGAAGTTGCCAGGCAATGTTCTGCATAATTTTAAAAATACAAATATTGTTATCACAATTCTAAGAGACAGATACCATGTCGGTTTTGCCAATGAGAAAACTGAGGCTCAAGGGGCAGGTAGATTTATACATATGTTTATCACCAATGGTTTTACCTCTACCACTCTTTTTAAGAAAGGGCAACTTTCTCTTTAAATTGTGTGGTCATGAAGTGTCCCTCTAAATTGTGTGATGATGAAATTTGAGTCTTTGCGGGTAAGGAATTGGAAGTGATGTTCTATTTGGTTGTGGGTAGTGCAATAATTTTCTACTAATTTGTGTGCAAGCCATCAATTAGAATTCTACCTCTTTTTGATCAGAAGAAAAAAATTTTTTAGGAAGTCGGAATTTCCAAGACCGAACTCTTTAAGTGTGAGGTCTGCTCTGTGATCTTGCTTCTCCGGCATGATCTGCAGGAGTTGGGGATGTCGCTGAGCATGGTTTGTTTCACGTGGTCTTTGTCATTTTAAGAAAGATTGACAGGACTGTCATTCTCTAGTAAACTTAGCAATGCAACCAGAGGACACTGAACGGTGTACCATTCAGAAGGTAAATAAAAGTTTGAAAAGCGCTGAACACCTTACTTAGCTCAAAGAACTCAGTGGCATTTCTGCTGGGCTTGTGTTTTATGTTTATCAGAATGTTTCTGCCTTATTGATCATTTATCTGTACCTGCCAAGCAGCCAATATGGATCACATATTCTCTAAAAAAAAAAAAATCAGTTACTGATTACACAGCACCAAGCAATTGAGAAAATCCTTTCTACCGGCTCAGACACCCAGCTGCCGAGGACTCTACAGTGCTGTCTATGAGCTTGCCGTTAGCCCTTGAATTAGTTTTGTCTGCGTGCTGGTGGTGGCGGTGGCACCTGCTCTTTGACAGTTGTCACTGTAGACAATAAACCTGCTGCACAGGTGTTTTTAATCAAGCATTAGAAGGAGTCTTCTAATTCTGCGCCATGGTTTTCTTTCATAAGAAACACTTCTAAAAGGCTGTGTATCATATTAGAAATGGTGATGTGAAAACCTCTTTTCTAAAACTGTGCAGGACAGAGTTCAACTCACTCTGACTCCGACTCCATTGCAGCAGCTCCCTGCATGGCCTTCATAATAAAGTTCACTGGGGCCCATTGTTTGGGATATTATTGACTTAACATTCATTAAGAGACACATAAAAACTCACTTCCTGCATACCCAGGGCATAGTGTTTAAGCTGTAAATATGGCAATATGGGTGTAAATATTGGCTTAAAACTCTTGTTGAGTCATTTATTTCCTTTATCTTATTGTCTCTAAATCGCTGTTCTATTCTCTTCTGTTTAGCCTGGCCCTTGCCCAGTCTCCAAATGTGCTTTCTGAATTCCCGGTGGCAGTTTTGTTGGGATTCTTCCCGAAAGAGTCAGGGGGCGCGGAACGAGGGTAATTTTTGTTCTCACTCTGTTCCAGACACTCCGTAGCGGCTGGACACGACGACGGCACTCCACTGGGATGACCTTGGATTCTTGGCAGAGGAGAGCGATTTTGCTGAGGGAATTCACTCTGGCTGATGAGTCCAGTGTTTGTCGAGATCTCTGTGGAAACAAACGTGTCCGAGGGTCTTCGTGGAACAGTCCAGAAATAATTAAGCCCAGAGACCCCTACCCTACCCCCCACAAACAGAAATGTCAAATTACACTTTCTTTTCAAGACTCCCTAATTGATGCCCTTGTGTACATAATTGCTATTTCCCAGCACGTTCTCTGTGCCTTTGTACCGAGAAAAATACAAAAGAAAAGTCAACCGAATCAAGACATAAATTCATTTTTACAGCTGAATAAGCTTTCCCTTTGGTTGTTTTAAAAATGAAATAAATGGGAAAATATTTGTTGGAGAATAATAAACACACCCCGGTATTTGCTGCTCTTCTTAGGCTGGGCTGAGATTGAAGTGGCTCGGTAAGACCACCTGTGTTTCTTGGTGCAAGCCCAGGAGCTTCAGAATTTGTAGAGCTGGTTTCTGTCCAGAGACCTGGCTACATTCTTGGATCTCTTACTCAACATGAGGCATCAACACCCCTGGAAACCTTAACAAAACATCAACAACTGGAAGAGCCAGTAAGCCTATGGTTTGACCCCCGCCTGCACACCCTTACATCAATCTCCTTCTAATCTTCTGGGAAATTAGTTCAGCCTTCAAGGCAGGAGAAGGGCAACCTGAGGGTACAGCTGCTCCGTCTCCCATAGGAGATGAAGAATCTGCAGTCACCCCAGAGCTCACAGTGAGATGGTTGCTTTTTAATCTGCTTTCCCCTTGGCAGAAAGGATGCCTCCATAATAGCTCTAAAAGCATCAAAGAAAAAGCAGCACACTCTGAAGCATTCCACGATGGAATCCAATAAAAGAAGCATAACTCAGAATCATTTCAGAAGCAATTAATAAATTGCTACTCAGAAGCGGCTCCTCAAGGAAGCTTGCTCTTTAGCCTAATAATCTAAAACACATCTTGAAAACAGTAGCTGAGGAGGAAGGAAAAAGATAACAAATCTTATTTTCCACTTGTCCTTTGGTATACTGCACAGAATTTGGATACGTTCTGGAGTAGCTATTTTGGGTATTTGTATTTTTTCCAAAGGTCTACTTCGTTTAACTACCTTTATCTAAAGAAGATGGTAAAATGGCCATACCGACTGTACTAGTAGAAAGAGTGAGCTATAGACAAAGTCAGGGTCACTACTTAGCCATCCAGCCTCTCTCTCGGGACCCTGTCTTCAGTGCCCGTCTGTGGGACCGTGGACAGGTCATTCAACCCCTTTCAGCCCCTTGGTGTTCATTGGAAAATGAAAAGATTGGACAAGATTCTGGTTTCCCACAATGCATTTCCTGAACACACTGGGTTAATAGGTATTGCGTGAAGAGTTTTACTTTTATTTATGTTTCAGAAATGCTGTATTAAATAAAGTTAAATGGAGTTTTACCACAGGATCGATCACATCTTGTAATATACTAGTTCCTACCGTAAACTTATTCACGGAGCATCATAGGAATGGCACAATCTAAGGTTGCTTCCAGCTCTAAAATTCCATGTTTCAGTGTGAAGTAGCTAATTACAAATTGGTGTGTGTACCAATGTTACCGTCACAGCAATTATTAATCATCATCTAATGATGTACTTCACAGGTGGATGTGTGGGAACATGGAACAGAGCAGGCACACATAAAATCCAACGTCCGCAGGAAGGGTTTCCTACTCTCCACCTGTCCTCCTCCCCGCTGCGGGGCTGGTGTTTCATGCGCACAGGGCCTTGGAGGAGAGAAGGCCCCAGGCTCACCGTAATGGAAGCTGGGCCTACTCATTCCTGGCACAACGCACTGCAGCCTGCTATCCTCCTTGTCTCCCCGACGGGATAATATAAGGTCTAAGCAGTTGACAAGGTCTGTTTCTCCACTCAGCATTGTATCCACCACACATACATTACTTTTTTCTAAAGAATAAAATAAATTTCACTTTAAAATAGTTTAAAGTACTAGCCTTAGTTACAGCCTTATGTTTTAACCAGAATTGTTTCCTCAATCTAATTTTCCCGTACGACTCACCCGTGATCATTGGAATTTTATGGGTCTGTCTCCTTATTGTGATTATCTCCTAGTGTCGCAGGTTGCAAAAGCAAAAGCGATATTAAATGTGAAGTAACTGGATTGCGTGTCTAGTGACAATTCTGTCAGTGCATTTTCTTATCTCAGCCGTCTTCTTTTCCCAAACTGTAAAAGCTATAAAAATGATCTGTGATTCTTTTATGCATCAGGTAAAGAATATAAAGTTAATCAAACTTTAAAGTAGAATAATATTTAATTATAAATTTAAACATAAGTTATAATATGTTATAATAAAATGCTTATAATAAGTTATAAGCATTTTTTCTTGTCAACAATTATTCACTACTTCATTTTAATGATTAAACCCATGTGTGGTCCTGCTGAGACATGTAACACATACGGTTGTGAAAATATTTCTCTCAAATCTCCTGTTGCACGGAGTGCAGTTGACTGATGGTTTCAGCTGCTGCCTTCTGCCTCCACCACTGAATCTGAACTAGGGTCGCATTTCCCATGAGCCTTCCTGAGAGACACAGGTCCTTTAATAGGCAACTTTGGCTTAACGGCTCTCTGTCAACCTTACCGAAACTGTTCAGCTGCACTGCTTGTCCAAGACTCTTCCACCCAAAGGTCTTTCCTTCCTTCTCTCTCTCTCAAGGGTGAGACCTGCATTGGGGTCTGATGGTGCTCCCTCCCAATTTTCCCTCACTTGTACTTACCCTGGTAAATCTATTGCGTTGATAATTTATTTTATCCTGGCTTCTAATTTTTAGAGTATCTTAGCTAACATGAACAAATTCCCTATTTTTAGACTTTTAAGTTACTTCAAATTTTTGCACTTGTTTGTTTTCAATAAATAGCATTACAAAGAAATTTCTTGTAAGATCTCATACATGGCCATCATTAATTCCTTAGTACATAAAGTTTGAAGTGTAATTGCTTGTAGCATAGAACGTATACATTTTAGGACTTTTGAAACACATTGAAAAATTGCCCTCCAGAAGTTATTCCAATGTGCATAACCAAAGCAAATTATTTGTTTCTTTTGGGTTGTTTTTACTTTTTCCTAGTGACTTACAAGAGAGTCAATTACTGAAATAATTTAAATGTTAGCAATTATTGTCGTAAGGAATTCATTTCAAGCCAAATAACCTTATTAAGCAAATTCCACCTACTGGAGTAAAATTTAAACCTCCCCCATATTCACGGGTACACACACAAACTCACAATATCTAGAAAATAGTGTACATAGTATTATTCAATTGAGAAAAGCAAAATAGAAAAATCTGTCTTTTGAAAGGATTCTTATTCAGCCGATAATACTATGGAGAAGCTTGGTCTCCGATTGCTGGTAAATCATCTTGGTAAGCAGCTAACAGAATCTGGCCAGAGATAGCGGAGGAATTTTGTGTGGGCATGTGCATTCGTTTACTTTCCAAAATAATTCCATCTGGATGCATGAGAAATGTTCTATCTGTTTCAGCTCATTAGGAGACAAGATTCAAGCAAACACACTCATTGATTTAACATGCTGGATCGGTGAGAAATGAGTCATCCATTGCAATTTGCTCCACCAAGTTTGGAGACGGAAGATGACCCACATGCATTTGCTGGGTTGCCCATTAATTTATAGCTTAGAAAGCCATAACATTTTATTGGCTGCCCCTAAATCAGGCACCCAAAGCAATTAGAAACTTGGGGGGTGAGAAGGGATAAATGGTCGAGATGAACTCTTGTTTTAATTGATTCCTCAATCACTGGAGTCAAAGAAATGTCACTAATTTAAAGTAAAATGGCCTCGTACAAAGACATCATATAGCACCCTTAGTTTTCTATACTCTTGAGTCTCAGCCCCCAAACAGGCTTCGAAAATGTACTTTAAGTAAGTAGTTTAGAAGTTGTACAATTTGCCTATGTAAATAATGTTTGTTTTCTGTTCATTTCTACAGACAAGTTTGTACTGACCAAGGACTGTATTCCCAAGTGAATAACAAAAATGCTACTAAGCCCATAATGGACCGTGCAGGAGCTGTGAGGACTTACAAAGATGGCAAGACTCCCCAGCCTTAGGGTCTCCCTGGCTAGTAGAAAACAGAAATAAAAATGCCTAAAAACCATTTAGGTCCATTTAAAAGCCCTGAAGTATCAACTTACTTTTAAGGGGCACTAATAGAGGGAGCTTAACATTTGCATTACTGACTTGAACAAAACAAAGGAAATGAAATCCTGAGAGTATTAGAAGGACCAGTGAAAGATACAGCCCTTTCAGAATACATATTTGTTTTCCTGGAAAATGCCTATTTTAACTTTCACTGTATCTTTTGAGGCACACCAATCTATGATGATTAGTGTGTTAATATCTTTACAACAGATCTCTCCATTTTGACCCTGACTTCTAGACCAGTAACAATAGGGAGATGTGTACTTGTGTATCTGTGTTTGCACATCTCTGTGTGCACTGTTATTTTCATTGTGTGGTGTATACTGCTGGTACAAATATTTTCAGTAATGGTGTAACACACTGACTATTTAAATCAATTGTATGAAATTTAAGCAAAGCCACTCAAAACAGAGTGAAGAATGTAAAAGTTTGTATTTCTATATAATCGACTATATTGGGATTTTATAGGACCAAGTAATGTAAAGTAAGGTTTTCTGTATTTAAATTATGATGACAGAGCCCTGGGTGGGTGGCTAGGTTCCAGCATTGTCCCATACACCAAAAAGGGTGCGGGTTCAATCCCCAGTCAGGGCTCATACCAGATCAATGTTGCGCTCTCTCGTTCCTGCCCCCCTCTCTCCCCACCTGTCTCTCTCTCCCGCCTCCATTTCCTCTCTCTCTAAAATCAATAAACATGTTCTCAGGTAAGGATTGTAAAAATGTATGAAAAAATTATAACAAGAGAAATGTCTCTGTTTTTACCATAGCCCAAAGTTGGTAAACTGAAGACAAATGCAGGGCCCCAGCTGCCTGATTGCCAATTTAAATTGTCCGTCAAGTTTGCATTGGATGAATTATTATTCACTTTCTGTCCTAAACTATTAAATTGATACCTTTAGTGTACAGAGTTAAAGACTGTCATATCTCTTCCAAAAATGAGCATCTTCCAGAGGAAGAAGAGTTTGGCATGTTGTGGTCGAATAATGGGCATCCAAAGACATCCATGGCCTAATCCCCAAATGTGTGGCTGTGCTCTCTTCCATGGTAAGGGGGGGTCAAATCTGTAGATGGAGTCTAGGTTTCTAACCAGCTGGCCTTGAAAGGAGGAGATTATCCTAGAGTATGTGGGTGGGCCCAAAGGAATCACAAGGGTCTCTTAAACGATGAGAAGACATGCAAAAATCAGTCAGAACCAGGGAGATGGCATCAGGAGGAAGATACAAGTGGCTAATGATGGCTTTGAAGATGGAAGGCAGGTGCCCAAGGGCCGAAGAATGCAAGCAGCTTCTAGAAGCTGAAAAAGGCTCTTCCCCTAAGGCTTTCAGAGAGATGAAGCCATGCCCACACCCCAATTTCAACCCAGTGAAAGCTATTGTAAAAATCGGACCTGCCCTGGCTCGTGTGGCTCCATGGATTGAGCATCGGCCTGCAAACCAAATGGTCGCTGGTTCAGTTCCCATTCAGGGCACATGCCTGTGTTGCAGGCCCGGTCCCCAATGGGGGTTGTGTGAGAGGCAACCACACACTGATGTTTCTCTCCTCTTTCTCCCTTCCTTCTTCTCTGCCTGGAAATAAATAAATAAAATCTTCAAAGAAAAATCTGATCCCTAGAACTGCAAGATAATAAATTTGTGTTGTTTGAAGCCACTAACTTTGTGGTAATTTGTTAGAGCAGCAATAGTAAGAAAATAAAATATACTGTGTCATCAGTCATTTAAGATTTTCAAAGGTAAGTGTGTGTGTGTGTGTGTTATAGTGTATACTTGTAATATATACACACATGCACACACATAAGATTGTGTGCATTTACAGTGCTATGAAATATGAGTTTTTAATCGTAATGATGGGCTAACCTCTCTAAATTCAGATAAAGTTCTCATGGTCGATTCTTCTGGGGGGAGTAAAACCCAGTAGTAATATAAAATGACTTGAAAAATTTCAAATCTAACTCAAATTTAAAATTTCAAACTTCAAACGTAGCTCACTTCTATTAACTTTGAAGAGAGCCATATAACTGCAGACTCCTCTCTGGGGAAATTATAGTCTGATTCCCCCAGACTGAGCATTTCGGCAAGAAGTTAACAGAGCATGTCTTCTGCGTACAGACAAGGAAGGCCTAGCATGCAGGAAGGAACGGATCCAACCCAAGAGAGACAGATGGGAATCCTCAGGATTGTACAGAGGAGAGGTCTCAAGATGACAGTGGACTCCAGCAATGAGGGAGGCCAGTCCGCACTAGTGTGGCCAGTCATCTCCAGGCCAGACATCTTTGAAAAGTGAAACTGATAGAATACTGATGCACTTAAAGCACAAGTTTGGGCTTGAATTAATGCCAATTATTAATCCCATTAAAAAGAAAATACTGCAGAAAGGGAAGAGGAATTACATTATACTGTAGAATTTAGTGCCAATGATGTTTTCATAATCATAATTACACAATAGCGAAGACTGAACTAACCAACCTTACAATACAACTACATCATGTGTCACTGAACAATGGGGATTTTCTGAGAAATGCTTTGTTAGGCACACATCGCAGAGTACACTTACTCACACCTAGATGGTATAATGCACTGCACACCTGTGCTATACGCTACAGCCTATTGTGCCCAGATTACAAGCCTGTACGGCACATTACTGTACAAAACCAAGATTAAATCAGGTGCAAGGGAAAATGGTGCAATTAAGAGGTGTGGTAAACACGAGATGTGTGAGGCCATTGGCGGCCTCACACAACCTGCTGGTGCACAGCAAACTTTTTTTTCATAAGTGGAAACAGTACCCTCTAAAATCAAAATAAAATGTATAGTATAGTAAATACATGAACAAGTAATACAGTCGTTTATTATCACTGTCAAGTATTACATGCTGTACCTAATTGTACATGCTAGACATTTATACGAATGGCAGTGCAGTGTATTCACACCAGCATCAGAACAAACACGTGAGCAACATGTTGCACCGTGACATCGCAACGGCTGCAACCTCACTAGGTAGTAGGAGGTTTTCAGCTCCATTATAATCTTACGTGAGTGCCATCACATACATGGTGCATCTTTGACTGAAACATCATTATGAAGCATGTGATTGTAAATGAAGAGAACAGGACAAGGGAAGGTTGTTAGTGTGATGACGGATGGGGTATGAATGTGACCTAGATCCTTATTTTCTAAAGTGGGAAGTCAGTTTTAAAAGCCTAAGTAAATAAGTATTGTCTACAACTTCAAAATGTAGAAGTAGCTAAACAAATGTATTCATTAGCCATTTGGAGGAAAATATGAAAAGAACCAGTCGTATGAGTTGGAAGGCGGTTTCCCCTGGAGAGAGAAAGGGTGGAAGGCCATTGGGCTGTCATGCATCTCAACGAATCTCATACAACTGCACCATACTTTAGATTACATGCAGGAATATAATTGTGTTCAATAAACAACCCAATAAAATTGAAAATTTACATTTATAATAAAAAAGCAATGAACAGTGTGTCTTAATAAGGACCCACACCTCCCACCTCTGCTAAGCTCAGAGCCTTGATCTCTTCAAGAGTTGTTGTTGTTTATACAAATTAACCCTTGGGCCTATTTCTCAAACTTTCCCAATGAATTCACCATGAGATAAGGAAGTCTGATGGTTTGCATTTCGCCAAGAAAATCAGTAAACACACCTCATCCACTCACCCCTCTGAGGCTGACACCATTGACCCATATACTCAAAAGTCAGCTAGGAATCCAAATAGTTTGTATGTTAGTTGTAAGAATGGACTAGACAGTGAGATTTGGCTTTTCAGTTGAAGAGGCTTCCACTGAAAATTTCCCCAAAATCTGGACTGAGAATCCCCTGTGGGGAGAAGCTGTGCAAGTGCACCCATCACGGCCCCAAGCCCACATGGACCTCTGACCTGCGTTTAAGTCATAGGTGCTGGCCTCCGAGCCGGGTTCATCTTACATGAGAAGGCTGGAAGTAGGACAAGGATGTGCGCACCCTCCAGCAAGACTAGACTGAGAATGGGGGAGGCCTGGAGCGCCTGATACACATGCAAAGTCTCCTTTCTCTACCTCAGCACATTGCTTCTACAACTTTGAACGTGGATGGGTGAGAGGAAAGGCAGAAGCTTTCCCTGCAATTGGTCCAAGAATGTAAAAGTCTTGCCTTATGAGGTTAGAATAAAAGAAGCAGGAGAAATGGGTCCCTCTTATATAGAGAACTAGAAGACAGTAGCTGCCATCAGTCGGTCAGCAGAGGTTTATTGAGTCAATGCCCCACACTAGGCATTGGATGCCAAACTTGGTGTGGTCCCTGTGCGTTGCAAACTGACTTCTCAGTGAAACTTACAGACACTCTGATACCTAGCTCCTTGAGAGCCTGAATCTTGTTCCATTCTCTCATCTATCTATCTATCTATCTATCTATCTATCATCTATCTATCTATCTATCTATCTATCTATCTATCTATCTTGGTTCTGGGAGGGTTTCTCTCCTTTTCTTCCCTTTTCAAATCTGGGTGCAATATCTATTTGACATACTTTCAAAACAACCCAAAGGTAAATCAACAGCCACACACGGAAAATATAAGCCCCAAGAAAACAAGCAGGTGCCTTTTGTGTTATGTTGCAATTTCATAATATTTTTTCTATTTTGCAGCCAGCAACAAAGCAAACAAAAATTTTCGCTATTAGCCCAGAAATACTATTCATACTCTTTAGAACCTTTATGCTAGAAGAAATCTCCTTCTTTTGAAATCCTTTCCTTCCTGTAAATCAGAAACAAAACTATTCTATAAAATGAAGTTTTGACTTCCTCATCATTACGATAGCCTATAAATCTGGAAGAAAGGACAAGGAAATGCTACCAGCATCAAAATGAACTGTCCAAGGAAGCAGGGGTGGCCTTCCACAGGGTCAGCCAGGGCTAGTACATGATATTCTAAAAAGTAGGAGGAGCACTGGGAGAAACTGAGGAGGCTCAGAGTCTAGCTAGGCATGACATGAGACTCCAGAGGTCAAATATGTAGAAAGCAAGAAGAAGCACACAAAAATGAAGAGCTAAAAGACACTTTTCTCTGTGTTCTCTCTCCCAGGACACAGCAGTCCAAAACTAAAGTAGCCCAGCACATTTGCCAACAAAGTAAGGAAAATACCCAATGGCTAGCCTTCCGTGAGTATCCACTGTATGATGGGCACTACATAGACACTGTTTTGAATTCTCACGAGAACAGTGCTAGGGAGGCATTTCCAACCCCTTCTGCAAATGAAGATGAAAGCTCAAGCTGGTTAAACAACTTAACCAGGGGCACATGGTTGTTACATACCGTAGTCAGGGTGCTAACCTTGACCCATCAGATGGATAGATTCCAAAGCCATCCCTCTCTCTCTCTGCTATTCCAGTCTTCTTGTCAGTGTGTTAAGTAGGCATTTGAAAAATGTTTGCCAAACTAATGAACAATGTGTGCATTGAAATATTACTCAGCAATAAAAAAGAATGAAATCTTTCCATTTGTGACAACATGGATGGACCTAGGAGTATTATACTAAGTGAAGTAAGTCAGACAGAGAAAAACAAATTCCATGACTCCATTCATATGTTGAGTCTAAAAAAGGAAATAAATGAACTAACTAGAAACAAACTCATGGATAAAGAGAACAAATTGATTGTTGCTAGATGAAAGGGAGGTTGGGGGGATGGGTAAAAAAGATGAGAAGTACAAATTTCCAAGTACAAAAATAGTCTTGGGGGTGTAAAGTTCAGTATGGGGAATACAGTCAATAACACTGTAATAACCCTATATGGTGCCCAATAGGCACAGCGTAATCACTTTGTACGTTATATAAAAACTGAATCATTATTTTATACAGCTGAAGCTAATATAATATTGTATGTCAACCATAATTGAAAAATAAATAAAAAAAACAGTAAATAAATGAAATAAGTAGGTTCAGGAAAAAGAGATTCCAAAATATAGGTGTACAACTATTAGAAGGAAAAAATAAATATACATAAGTCTTAGGTAAGGACTTTGGCTTTTTTTAAAAAGTCCTCAACCAAGGATATGTTTATTGATTTTAAAGAGAGAGGGAGGGAGAGAGAAACATTGATGTGAGAGAGAAACACTGATTGGTTGGCTCTTGACCTGGGATCAAACCCCCAACCTAGGTGTGTGCCTACCCAGGGGATAATGGAAGGCACAACCTGTTGGTGTATGGGAAATGCTCCAACCAACTGAGACACCCAGCCAAGGCAAGATTTTTGCATTTTTTGAAGAATGTACAGCTGGAAGTGAGATTTAGTTAATTTATAGAGAAAGAGGAGACCCATGACTAAAGAAAACTTGCTAGACAATAACAGCTATTATTTTAAATAAGAATCTCTCCAGGGCAGTAATGAAAGCCAATGTGGGAACATCAAAAACCAACTGAAAATAATATTAATGGGAATTTTGAAAAAGGAACAATAATCCTGGAAGCAAAAACATAGATTGTTATGTTGACTCTATTTATTTCAATGATACTACAGAATTTATGTGTCTCCTAATAAACTTGAGAGTATATAAGATCCTCATATGCATTGAATTTCATAAGGCAAGCAATGGAATATATATTTCAGCACTGTAAGTGAAATTAACAAATGATAATGACACTTATCTCTGGGGATATTAGATACTAATAACATTGCTTATTCATGAAAGTTACAAATGCTTTTTAAATCTTAAAGTTCCACTTAAACTAATACTATCCATTAATTCTATCCTATGACATTAAGTACAACACATTAATTATATATCTAAGGTTGTTTCCTTGTAACCAGTTTTACTTGTCTTTAATTAGGTCTTCTTTTGTTTGAAAGGAGCCCAGTGGCCTCATTAAATTTGTTGCCTTCTTTTAATGAGGTTAGCTGACAATTAAACATACTGCATTATCAATTCCAGGATCTTCCCTCCGCCTAACACCACCTTTGACACTGCATCCCTTCAGTAGAAGCAGGATGGACATTCACCAATAATACGGTGTGGGGAGAATGTGGGATTTCCGCTTCCTTTCCAGTGATCTGTCTTTTCTACTGAGTTCCCTCTTCCTCCTCCATCACCCCTGCCACCAGATCACCACACTAATCATCACTTCTGCCATCAGCACCACTGCTATCACCTCCGAGTCCTCCACAAGTCTATGCTCCACAAATCTATGCTACGCATTGATCTTCTCTTGTGATTTGTGAGGCCCGGTTGTCACTCCAAGAATATACTGAGCCCTCATGAAGCTATCTGGTCAGACGTGGTTCTTGTCTTCCAGAGGGAGTTTAACCTTCCTTCCCCAGTTCTTCAAATGTCTTCCCTTCAAACTGGCACACTTGTTTTATTCCTGCTGCACTTGGCCCCGTGGCCCTAGAGTTGCGTGGGTTTTTGGACTGAAGGGGCTTTCCCTTCACGAAGTCCTCAAGATTCAGTGCCAATGCCATATGCTCCACAGAACCTTCCCGGTTCTCTTCTCTGACTGTCATTTCTGTCTCTTCTGAAGCTCCTCATCTGCACATCTTGAAGTTAGTCATCAGTGGGCCCTCTATGCTAATATTCCCTGTCTTCCACATACTAAAGTTTAAGAAATATTTAGTGATGGAATAAATGAATAAATGAATTTAGAGTGTTGATCTCGGTTTAGGTTACAAAAGTTACATGTCTTATTCCTCCACTGGGAAAAAAATAAAATAAAACAACCTAGAAGTGTCAATATGCATAGTTATACCCTTCTGGCATCTTTCAGAGTAAATCCCACAAAATAGACTCCCACTGCATGTCTATCGATTCAAAATAAAGACAGTATTCTGATGGAGACTGAGTGAGTGACTTCTGTAAAATGGTGAAGTGTGAGAATACTGTAAAAGCGGCAATATTGAAGAAAATATAAATGACTTTTTAAGATATTACTCACCGATGGCCCTGACCTTCACATCTCAGCTTAGCATTCTGAACTCAATTTTTTTTAAAAAGTGGCCCTATAGATATGGAAGGCGAATTTATGAGCCTTGATGCCAAGAATATGAAGAGGTCATATCTCCTTACTCCCGATTCAGTGACTATATAAATCGGTCTCGGAAATGTGGTGAGAGAACAGTCTTCTACGCCCTGTTCTCTCATGTTCTCTGTCTTGCGAGGACCTATAGGCCCTGCAAGAGGTAATAGAGTTGTCTGCCCCAGTAGGCACATAATGATCAGCATTTACTGGTCCCAGTGCCTTTAAATGGCTTCCACAGTTGTGGGGTGAAAAGAAGCAAGTGCATAAAGCCATGAAAAGTACTGGATCTGAAGAATCCAGCCAATCTCAGTCTGAATCCTGGATCTAGTACTTTTCAATGTCACTTCACTGCTTGGAGTCCCAGCCTGCTCATCTGAAAAAAAAAATGGCGATAACATCTTATACCCCATAAGATCATCAGAAATATTTGAGGTTAAGTAGGTAAGTGGACAGATAGACAAACATTCTCTAGAACAACGCCTAACATCCCATAAAAAAAGATACAGTGTTTTCAACTTTGTCAGGAAGCTTAATTGGAATGAATCCTATATTTACCAAATTTAGGACTTAAAGTAGTTTGAGACCTTAAACAAACACTGAGACTAGTATAGGTATATCAAAGTTCTGAGGCTACCCTGACAATTGTGTATGAACACAATTAAGTAAATCAGAGAGCAGGGCAGCAAATACATGTAGCAGATAGAAGCCATGGTAAGCTTTATTACATCTTAGAAGTGAAGAGTGACTCACAAGCTGCTGCGTGTTCAGACAAAATGGAGTTGAGGAAGAAATCTCTCTTTATCCAGTTACTCAGCAAAGCTTTGGGAAAGAGGTGAAAATAAGGGAAGGAAAAGGTCTAGTTCAGTTAAGAATAGGTAGCATTTCCAGGAATAGGGTATGAGTATTAAAAGAGAATAAGAAGGTGGTTAACTCAGCAAGACTGAGAACTCACAGGGACCACAGAACAGAAAGAAAAATAAGGAACACCTGGGTTTCTTTTCCTAGCCTGTGATTGCACAGTCTCTCTAGTCACCCATTCTATCATTCATTCATTCAGCCATTTGGCAGGCTTTAGTAGGAACTATGTGCTAAGTGGTAAGTGCTGAGAGCACTGTGGTAGGGTAAACAATCTCTTAAGTGTATAATTATGAAAGGATAGATACATGCTGTAAGAAAACTTACAGTTCTCTCTTCTATATAATACGTTATTTAACTAGATGGCTATCTCTTATAGCTCCAAAAACTAAGGTTGTGAGTGATAAAACTCACTTTGCCAATTTGCACTTTGCAATTTGTCAAACACAGAACATTGCCCATTTCCAACATTCAGCACATCTGATATCCCTGAAGGGCTGGCTATTATCTATGTGTGCGCTTGTATGTACACTTGTCCCCACAAGTCTCTATACGCACATGCCTGGGAGTGGCACAAAGTACTCAAGAGAAATGTGGACATTAGAAAATTATCTTGGGAAATTATCATGAGATTAAGGTCAATCTGCAAATAATTGCATCAAGTATTTGCCCTTTTTTATAACACTAACATATCCTTTCAGGACTCAATTTTTTTATCTTTTCTTTCTGATGGTTGATTTTCCTTTAAATCTAGAGAATAAAGAAATTTTCATATGTTTTAAATATGAAAAAATGAGTTGTGATTTTTTTTAATCTCAAGTAATTCAAAATTGTTTAAATGCTAGCGCTACAAATATTGCCTCCTTTTTGTGTTTTGAGTCACTCATCTCAGGTGTATTAGTCACATTCCTTAAGGCTGAACCTTAGTTTATTAATTTCTGAAAATTTCTCCCCAGGTAAAGGTATCTGGAGTTCTGCAAGAGCGTTAGAACAAGATCAGTCTGTTCTCAACGTGACAAATGGCACGGTTCCTATGTGAACATTGTCTCTCTTGGTTCAGAGTCAGGTAGCATGAAGAGTTGAGATGACTCACAGTTTCCCGACACTGGTGGAACTAGTTTACATCTACAGCCCCTTAAATACCATCAGAGATGAACTTGATTCTTCCCAAGTGCAAGCAACCTTCAGAAGATCTCACTCTAGATAAGTTTAGCTATAGAATTATATCAGGCAAGATCAGAAAAGGAGCTGAGAAAGCCGCTTTGTCAACCACCATGTTGTACCCAGACAAGTCAATATTTAAACATTCTTACACAGATGTTTATACATCAAAGCGACTTGGCAATGTTAATTTTGGTGAGGAATATCAACATCTTGATGATACAAGTGAACATGTAGAGACGTATTTCAAATTGCAAAGGAAGGCACAGAGAGTTGCTTCAGTAGCATGCCGATGCTCAGCCCTCCCGTGAAGCCCAGAAAGCCAGGCCACATTTCCCTACTTCATTGAAGTGTTGCAAATTTTCTCTGCAGTCTTAAATTCTAAAACTGTCCTATGTGTTCTTCTTTTCGAGAAAAAGACCCTGAGTGTTAGCACCCAGGTCCAACATATCTCAATATTTGCCTACATAGAGGTCCAATGAGTACACAGACAGAAAACAGAGGTTCAAATCCAATAGAATTGCATTAGGATGGTGCTATGTAAATTACTTAATTTTGTTCCACCCAAATTTCTTCATCTGTTAAAAAAACGAAAAGGATAATGAAAGCTTTTTCCCAGGGATTGGTGAAGATTAAACAAGATAATTCAATTAAGGTGCTACTCCACAGCTGTTACAGTTACCATCCTCCTTCCTTCCTGATATTAATAGGTTTTTCTCCACAAAGAAAATTAAATAAGGATTTAACATTCAAAAAAATAAAAATAAAAAAGCGACCTTCTAAACAAATAATCACCAAAGGACTCATGAAAGCTCTACGGCAAAGACCTATCAGCGGAATGGTTAAGAAACTTGTCTCCCCAAGCTAAGCTTGGAACCCCCCTGAGGCAAACGCCCCCAACGCTGCCCTGGTAGACACATCCCACATTCTGCTTCAAGCTCACCACCCCTGGTAGTTGCCACTAAGAGGAAGGGTTGTGACAAGATGAGCTTCCTCCCACAATCCACATCCAGCCCAGGCCACCTCCCCAACCTCTTGGGCTTGGGCAGTATGAAGGCAGAAGCCAGAGCTTAATAATAACAACAATAGTATCATCTTCCTCAGATCCTTTCTGAAAGGAGGGTGTGTATAAATGTAGAAATAAATAAGCAAGTTGCAGAGCAGGGAGGCAACCATGGAGTGTTTTAAGAAGTGAAGAGTTAGGCTTGACGTCAGATGCGCCCCCTGCCAATTCTTCCTAGCCGTGCACTCTCCCGTGAGTTCCGGAAGCTCCCAGAACCTCACTTCTCTCATTGTCATATGGAGCAATAATAGCTGCTGAAAAGGGTTATTTTTAGGATGAAAAGATACAGTCTATGTAGAATGGCTTGACCACTTCCCCGAACCTGGGCTGTCCTATACATACTACTGGACATCCAGGGGGCACAACTACGTTGGCTTCGAAGTAGAAAGAAGAGCAGAGAGAAGACAGAAATTTGAAGATTCAAACAGTAAATTAATTCAAGTACCACTAGTAGTAGTAGTTACAAGTTTAAAGGATGGGCAAGGAGTTAATCCACCAATCTAATACTGATTCAGATTTAGAAAGTGCAGAAAATATGACATTTTCAACAATTCCGTGAAACAGAGGAAATGAGAGTTAAGGAAAGATAAAGGGCTTCATCCTCCATCCAGCTGACTTGGATTTCATAGTAAGGTACCCAAGACAAAATACAGAACAATTGGGAAGAGTCACATATTCAGTAGC
>PVKM010024539.1:0-10151 GCA_004027735.1 Carollia perspicillata
CTCACTGGCCCCCTCTCTCCTGGTTCTCCTGCCCTTCTCTGCCCCCCGGGCCACCCCCTTCTACTCTGCACACAAGCAGGTGGGGTCTCTCCAAGGGCACTTGACCGGCCTTTAGTGGAAGCATTGTGCAGATCGAGACTCACACGTGCACACAAGTAAAGGCTTGATTTGTCTAAAACTTTGCTACCGCGGGAAGCCCTAAGGTGGAACTTTGGTACCCGAAGTATTTGTTGCATTCCGTCCCTTAGGCACGCTATTAGTTAACTTTGTCTTTTTTTAATTTTTGGATTGGGAGCTCAAACTCACCACGCTAAGTAGGAATATCCCTCTTGTTCTGTGCCTGTGTTTGTGCGCGCGGATGCCCTCTTGCCCGTCCTTCGCATCCCCGGTGAACTTGCAGACTGCCGCCCCCTGGCCCCGCAGTGGAAACGCTGCCGCAGCTGCCGGCCTCCTGCTGCTTGGCTGGCTCTGTAGTCCAGGAATCGGCAGAGAGGTGTTCTCTTTCTTTTTCCTGTTCAAAGGGATTTTAAGTTTTGTAATTGTGGTTACAACGGAAGACAGGAATCACTTTCTTGCTTTCCTGACCCAGTGTTTGTATAGGCTGTGAAGAAAGTTGATTTTTATTTTCCTTAATTCTAAGACCCTTCTGAGGCACTTTGGTGATCTTTTGAGGATCAGCTTCTCTAAGTAGTGGCACATGGTGGAATGAAGATTCGTCTTGTTCTTTTTCTGTACATCTGACATTGGTAGAAGTTTTGTCAGAAAGTTTATTCAATACATTTGCTAGTGAATTCAGTCTTTGACCACTTTGACTTCATTAACTTTTTCTTTACACGTAGTAATGAATACTTGGTTAATGCTTAAAGTATGCCACTTTCTTTGCCTAGCCCATTAATCCTTATAAGAACCCGATGAGGCAGGTCCTGCAATTATTTCTCTTTCACAGGCGAGGAAGCTGAGGCACAGAGAGGTTCAGCAACCGGTCCAGGTTCATAGCTTGTCCTGAACTTGGACCTGGCTGCACATTCCACACCCCTAACCACGGAGAAGAGGTGTGATTTCATTATCCAAGTGGTCGAGTCAGAAGTTACAATTCTGTGGTGTAACTATTTTCTGGGATAAAATGGTTGTGAATACTTTTAGGTAAAAGTAAAAGGGGCAGAGGAAAGCGGTTCTGTTCCACAAAAATGACTGTTTCTCCAATGACCAAAAGAAACCTGTATTTTTTCAGCCAGGTTTCTCTCTTTGTTACAATAAAAATAGGTCAGGGTAATGGGCTTCATCCAACTTGAAGTGAACAGCAGTGTACGGAACAAGAGGATCTTAGAAATATTTTTCTTAGTAACAATTGCAGTTAATTATACGATAGCTGCTGTGTAAAACAGATGACTTGACCAGGCTGTTGTTTTCCCTTTTACACGCCCTCGTGGTCGCCACCACCTCTTCCCTGCACAGAGCTGACCTCTGACAGACTCCCTGCGGATCCTTAGTAGAGGAGGCTTCCAGGGCTCTGCCTCTGTCTATTTGGATTTCTCCTGCTTGTGGTTTGAACCGTTTTTAAAAAGCTCAGCCTGCACATTCAAGATGTGCTGGATGCCGTGGTGGAACACTTTGGAGGCTGATCACGTAGCTGTCTGTGCTACCTGGTTAATTGGTTTGGGGATGGACCAGAATAAAGCTCCTCCTGCCATCTCTGTTCCTGTGCTTTTATGCCGACGCGCCACTGACGAGGGAGGCCGCTCCGGCGCACGGTTTTTGGGCGGTGCAGGCCTGCTCTTGTTGGCCGGTGTGCCGCTGTGGCAGGTGCCAGCCCAGAACATCTGCTCCGCGCGTGCTGACGTGAGTCCTCTGCAACGACTGAGGGACGCGGAGCAGGTGGGGAGGCGGTATTCTGCGTGCAGAGTTTTTCTGCTTGTCGTCAGCCATGGGTGCTTGCCATTTTTGATAAGATTCTTGACAAGGAGAGCAGCAGTTCTTGTTGGTGATTAAACTTAGAAATGAATATTCCTTCCAGTTTTCTTTTTCTAGCTTCTTGGGTCAGTCGTAGGAGATCCTGCGATCACAAGAAGACCTATTAAAACTACTTTGAAACAGTTTATTTTTCTCATTTCTTGAATCTGCACTTAAGTTGGAGATTAAGGCTGATATAACACTGCTCCTGTTTACTCTAACCTTTCACTTAAAATATTTGTGTTAAAAGTAGCCTCATTGTTCTCATTTATTGACCTTGTAAAGTACATTACATGAACTAAAAATAACTTTTTTTAAACCAATGACTTTATTGTTTATTTTATGTAGTACGGTTCTTGTAAGTTCACTTGAAATCCTGGGTTTTGCTACTATAGAAGTACTTGCCGTCCTTTCACTCGTAGGCGATTGGATCTTTCTTTCATGTTGACTGTCCCTTTGAGCCTGCTTCTTTCGGTCTTGGCGCCGGGTGCCACCTGTGGTGCTGCTGTGGACTCTGTGGCTGCATCGGGGTGGGTGAGGCTCCAGGCCGGTACGAGGGTGGGTGCCGGCGGGCGCTTAGTCCGAGGAGCGGTGAGCGTGGAGCGGTGGTGACAAGGCTCCTGCAGTGGCGGAGCTCCCCCATGTGCTGAAGTGGGGACAGCTTGTCCCTCAAGAAGGGCTCTGTGGTTCCCCTTAGTTGTCCTGTTGTTGGACGTTGCTTCTGCCTCCTTCACTCGGGTCCTCTTGGTGTCTGGTGAACCTTGTTCTGAGCCCTCCTGAAATGTGCCGTGCGAGGCCTGGGCTGCTTACTGGATGCGTTTGCCTTAGTAACTCCCTGTTACTTAACTCCTCATTCTTCAGTGATTATCTCTTTACACATAGCGTTCTGCCGTGGGCGCCTTCTCATTTCACCGGGTGGTGTGGATTCTTTTCAGAGACGCTTTCACGCTGCCAATCAGTAAGTCACTGGAAGTTGTTTCTTTGGAGAGAACATAGAGATGTCCGAAAAGAAGCCTGGCCGGTGGCCTCCGTGGGGCTTCGCTGTCTGGCGTCTTCTTGGCAGGACAAGGGGAGCGAGGCCCCGTCCTGTGCGTCTTCGTTCCGCCCCTGCCCGGCTTTGTTCAGCGTGCAGAAAGCCACAGCGTTGTTGAGAGATCGGGTGGTGAGCCTGGCTGCAGCAGGGAGTTCGGGGGTGGATAGCGCACCGGGGGGCACAGCCCGCGTCTGGGGGCCTGTGATCGGGTCAGTCTTTGCTTTTCCTTCGTCGCTGACTTCCCTCAGCGGAGCGGGTGGTTGTGTTTCTGCGTCTAATCTTCAGTCTTACTTTCATTCGTCTGTGACACACTCCGCTCTTCCTGCTGCACTTCGAGGTGTGTTACATCCTTGTCCCTTAAAGACGCTCACACAGCCCCGAGTGGCTGGTTTTTACCAGCGGTAAACCCAGGGGCTCCCCTAACTGTCTCCATGCCCTGGCACCCTCCCCCACGAGTCCGGCATCCTTCAGTAAAAGGTGGGGCACAGCTGTCAGTGGTCAGTGCTTTCACAGAAGGCTTTTCGACTCTTGTGAATACAGCGTTCAGAAAAGACTGTGATATGTGGCTTTTCTGGATTTAAATCATAAAATTAAATTAAAATTGAAACCACATTAGAATTCTGTACAGTTATTAAAATTATGTTTTGAATTACTTTGAGTTGTTACTGAAATTGAAATTGATGAGACTTCATATATTATACAAAGAAAATTTGTTGCCAAATTTTAAATTAACTTAAATTTTTTTCTTAAAATTTATTTTCAGTAGCTATGAACGATTCGAACTGACCATATCCAGCTGGTTTTCTTTAATTGTTTAGTTCGTCCTGGGTAACACAATTTGTAGATTGGAAACAGCATCAGCAGTAGTAAAGGGCTGGCTTATGATGGCCTTTTATAGTAATAGCACTATTATTCGGTATCACAACTGTATTCTCAACTCTCACGCTGTGTTAACAAGCTTTCCCCTTTGTAAGACACATAGTCGAAAGCACCATGTTTTAAAAAGGAACATCATCCCTCTGGAAAGTAGTTGTGGTATCTATGTCCTCACTGCCCACAGACCTCACGCTCAGGTACTCGGGTACAATTTGTCTTCAAACGTTTGTTCACTACCAGCATAGCCAAAATGGAAGTTTGTTTTTGACCTGAAAGGACATTCATTTGTCATATTTTGCAAACCTTAGTAGAAGTAGTAATGTCATGGGTCATGTGGATGTCAGATGTTTATCAAGTAGAAGGGAAAGCCATGCCCTGGCTGGTGTGGCTCAGTGGTTGAGTGTCAGCCTACAAATCAAAGGGTCGCCGGTTTGATTCCCAGTCAGGGCACAGGAAGGGGGTGAGTGAGAGGCAACCGCCACAAATTGATGTTTCTTTCCCTCTCTGTCTTCCTATCCTCTCTTTAAAAAATGCATAAATGAAATCTAAAAAAATAGTAGAAGGGAAAGCTATTAAGAATATATTAGGCGTTCTGTCCAAAGTGTTTCATAAGTGCATTCCATCCCAGCGTGATTTCAGGAGTAGTAACCCTGCCGTGGGGAAAAGCGGGCACTAGGCTCTGAAGCTGGTTGGAATCGGTGTTTCAGGCGGAGGTCTCCCCATGTGAGCAGGCCGTTTGAGGGTAGAGCTGGATGGTGGAATGTTCCCCAGAAGGCATATTTGAGGATAGCTGGTTTAGAAATGTAAAACTGTAGAAATTGTCAGCCTTTTTAACCTTTCAGTGGAAAAATTTTGGAAGAAAATTTAATACATGCATTGCTTTCATTGTATCATTAGCAGTCCTAAAGTTTTTTTAAAATGTGGGAACATAAAAATGTAGATGTAACTTGGTTTTGTCAGAAAATATTTAGAATTGATTTTTCGAATGTCTGAGTATTTTCTTCTTGTTCAGATCAGGAGCTAGGCATGCACTAATGCGAGTGAGTCTGATGGCTGTCAGTCTGATGACTGTCAACATTTGTTTAGCCTGCAGCCGCTGCCCCTGCGGAGACTTCCAGGAGCGGAGAGCTGGAGGGGCCGGGAGCTCATCCCGGGCCACCCCGTGTCCTGAGATGAGAAGGCGGCCTGGAGAGGCTGTGCTTCCCCAGGGTGACTGCCCAGCGTCCAGGCTCCCGCCTGCCTCTTCCTCGCTTCACACCCTGCTCCCCTGGTAGGGTCTGGGGCCAGCGGGGCTTCTCAGCCACCTGACTCCCTAGCCCAGCGCCCGCGCAGGCCCGCACGAGCAGCTGCGGGATACTGTATTTTCTGGACTAATTAGGCTTCACAGGATAGAGCAGCGATGAAAGAATCATTTTCAGGGAAAAAAGGAACAAAGAAACCACCCTGCAGTGTCCTCTGAGCTCGTCGTGCACAACTTTTTTTTTGCCTTAACATGGTTTGAGATTCCTTGTTGCTTGTTTCTGTGCTCAGTCTTCAGCCGGAGTGGGCGGCGAGACGGTGACTTCTCCTCTGTGGTGGCGATGGTGACGCTGGCTGATTTGCGCCCTGCAGTCAGAGACGTGTTTTGTAATAGGCTGTCTGCTGCATAGCTGGAATAAAAGTTTATGAGAGTGTTTGACCTTGTAATATGTGTTACACTCTGACGGTAATTCTTGTTCTGTTCTGTTAGAAAACATTGTTCACCGTGATCTGTTAAATCGATTCAGTTACCCACAAATGGGTTGTTTCTCTTTCTTCAAGAAACACGGCTCCACCGAGACTAAAAAAGATGCCAGTGTGCTCTGTCCTCTGTCTCCTGAGATTTAGCTGGGAGGACGGCTGCAGTGTTTATCCGCGGAATGGTCAGAAAGCATTTGGAAGAAGCTAGACAAGGTTAGGGTCTGAATACTCCATCCTCGAAAGCAGTGTTACTTTCCGAAGACGAGAGTAAGTCTCTCCAGGTGGTGTTCTTGGTTGCTTGTCTGTAAAGCACAAGAATTGTAAAGAGTTTACATTTTAGACTAAAATTGGGGTTGGAATATTTGAGTACCTTAGATAGTTTATTCCTTTTTCTCTAAAACACTAAGGTGTCTTAAAATTTTTTTTTGAGCAGAGTAGTCCTCAAAAAGAGAGACAACAAAAAACAAAAGGAACTCGTTCTTCCGTCCTGTGTGTGCACGCGTGTGTACTTAACAATGGGTTTGACTAGTGGGGGGTTTCATTGCCTTCAGTCTTTCCCAATTCACTTCTCTAAAGAAGTAGGACATCAGAAGTAAAGTAGGCAGGGATACTTCTGGAAACATCAGAAACATTTGCCATGAAGCTTCAACTCCAGAACTGAGCTTTTACTTTGTACAAGAAGCTCTTTGAGTTCTTGGCTCTTTGAATGTTAGGTGTTATTTGACAGAAAACCAAGCAGTGTGTGTGTAGTGAGGAATGACTAGTAAAGAGGGATGGTCATTAGCCGCACTCTGCGAGTATGGTTTAGAAGCTCAGCCTGGACTGTACTGACCAGCAGTTCGTTGTGGCTCACTGCTTCATCCCATTTGCCCATTAAACCTCCAGTACCGTTTATTCATTTTCTTTGCAGACTCGCTCTTTTTTTTTTTTAATCCTCACTTAAGGACACACACACTGATTTTTAGTGAGAAGGGAAGAGAGGGAGAGGAAGAGAAACATAGATCAGCTGCCTCCCTCTTGCTTCCCGACCGGGGACTGAACCCACAACCCAGGCATGTGCCCTGACCAGGAATCGAACCTGTGACCCTCCAGTTCACAGGACGACACTCCAGCCAACTGAGCCATGCTGGCCAGGGCTGCAAACTCACCCTCGTGTTAAGTGCGCACCTGGCGTCAGGCAGTGCTAAACCAAGACCGTGGGGCTGTATTGGGGGATGAAAAAGACGTGGGCTCTGCCTAGCTACCGCGCAGACCCTCTAAGAGTCTCAGTGAGGCTCGGGGAGCTTCTGATCCGGTCTCCTGACCCTCAGGTGTAGCTGGAATTAGGGGGCTGTGTGTTTCAGTTATAAAGTCACATTAGTGTACAGACTACTGCATCCCTACACAGGTTTGCCACTCAACAGTGGCCAAATTGGATGCTCCCTTAAGCTTGAGACCTGCGGAGCCTTTGCCTGTTCGGATGCAGAGTCTCCATCCACACTGAACGTCTTCCCAGTGCCCGAGCGTGCTGGCTTCCTGTACCTCTTGCCTTGTGTCGATTGGTCCCAGCATGTCAGTGGTCCTTCTTTCTCTTTTCTGTTGGAGCCGTTCCAAGTAGCGCCTACCTGGTGACCATTTCCATACTCCCTCAGGCAGGCTTACATTTTTATTATATGCAAGCATAATGTAACACATGCCTAGCCTTCAAGGAATTTATAATCTAGTTAAGGAGAATAGAGATTGGGTAATAAATGGAAACCCACTAATTCATGATCTGGTGCAGAAATGCTAGTAAATTTGCTCCTGCTATCTGCCTGTGTGCCATCATTCAAGTGTATATCACGTTTTACATAGTGGTTACAGTGAAACTGTGAAGCAGACGTACATTTTCAGAAGGAAAAGTGAGTCATTAAGAGCTGTCTTAGTTCAGAACAGACGTAGCGGGACTCTTTGGTGTTTCCTGCACTTCAGAGTCTGCGGCTCTCTCTTCTGAGTGCTGTCTCCTTAGTGATAAGTGTGGTGAAGGATTTAAATACTAGTGTGGGCCGAGGTGGGCATGACTATTATCTGAACTTCTTGTGCGCATTTGCCACTTTAGCGCAAATATGAAACATCATCTGAAAGGGCTCCATCATATTTCATTTTATGGCTGCACTAGACACCTTTGAAGTTCCTCCCAGTTTCTTACCCTTCGAGCTAGCACGGCACCGAGCCTCGGCAGCCAGCTCTGTCCTGGCTGCTCTGGTAAAATCACTTCCTGAACATAGAATTAGGGGGAGGCTGACTCTCTGTTGTTGAACATTTCCTTCTGGGAAGATTGTACAAACGTATAGGCCGCAAGTAGTGCTTACCTTACTGTGTATTCTCTTTCTAGCTTTGAGTGTTACAAAAACTCTTTGCTGATTTCATAGGCCAGAAAGGGCCATCTTGGTTTGCGTGCCTGGTTGCTAGCATTGGGGGGACTGTTTTCGTGGAAAACTACCACAGCTTACACACACGGAGCTGTGAAAGAGCTCATGAGTTTCATCTATTTACACAGCACTGTACACATTTTTCTAGTAGCCATGCATATAGCAGGCACTAAAATATATATCAGTTGATAGAATTAATAAGAGTTGATCCAGTGAATTATCACAGGCATGACTTAAATAATTTGACTGGTTCTTGGCATGTTTTCTTCGTATTTTCTTTTTTTTGCTTCCACTTTCTGAGAATCACTGGTCTCATGAAAAGCAGAGCAGTCCCCTTTCTTTTGGGCTCGGCTCCTACTTTTCGTAGTGCCGGGCGCTGCGTCTCACAGGCCTGATGGGGCTTCCTCGTGGAGCTGGTGCTGGAGTGGGCGCTTGTGCAGAGCCTGTTTGAAGGTCCCTGTTACCCCTCCTTTTACTAGACACAGGGTTGCCTGCCTTCTCAGTCCTTCTTGTTTGCTAGTGCCTTCCCAATTATTTTTAAAGAATTTGAATAATAGGTGATTAAAATGTGTTGATTTGGTTATTCATAAATCTGTCCCAGTGTCCCAAATTTATTGCTATTTACAATTTCTTCAAGAAATGAGCAGGCGAGATAGCCGGTCTCCGTATTATGGTGCTGAGAGCTCGTGTTAACCTTAAAGAAATATGCGAGGTTTGTTTAGAAGGCATCCAGCCATTTAATACAAGAAATAGAGACATGTACTGAAGAAGACACAAGAGACAAGAAACACTGTACCCAGGACAATGACTCCTCAGTCCCCTTCTAAGTAGGCACCGTGGGACCTCACACAGTTCTAATCGCCATCAGCTGCCCTGTTGTGTTTTCCTGAATCTCATCGATGGTCTGAAATCTCTTCCCTTTCAAAGGTGTTTTAGTTTTAGGAAAAGCCAGCAGTCACAGAGCACCGAATCTGGGCTGTTGGGGGGGCTCAGTCACCTGGGTGATTTGATGTTCCACCAAAAAACTCTGCACAAGATGTGATGCGCGGTGTGTTGTCGTGATGAAGCTGCCGATCACCAGCTGCCCCCATAGCTGTGGCCTTCTGGGACATCTGATAGTGTCCACAGGGGAATGTTCAAGCGTAACACAAAATCTGACGCAGATTCGTTGCTCTACTTGCTCACTCATTTTGAATGTGACGGCCACACAGTGCACATGGGCACTCAGCAGTGTCTGCTGCCCCCACTGACTGGTACAGTGAATTCGTCATTGTTCACGCATGTGCATTCCAGTCCACTGGCCTTGGCCCCCAGCTTACATCAATGCCCTGCAAACTGGTTTTTGTTATATTAACAATGGCTGGACTTTTTCCGGATAGACCTCATATATTTGAATTCTAGACAAATGAAACCATTGCATTTCTAGAATATCAGAAAGTAGGGATCTTGCCTGTAGTTATTTTTTAAATATATTTTATTGATTATGCTATTATAGTGTCCCATTTTCCCCCCTTCACTCCCCTCCACCCTGTACACCCTTTCCTACCCACATTCCCCTCCCTTTAGTTCATGTCCATGTGTCATAAGTTCTTGGCTTCTGCATTTCCCATACTGTTCCTATCCTCTCCCTGTCTATTTTTTACCTACTGTCTATGCTACTTATTCTCTGTACCTTTTCCCCCTCTCTCCTCCTCCCACTCCCCTGTTGTTAACCCTCCATGTGATCTCCATTTCTGTGGTTCAGTTCCTGTTCCTATTCTAGTTGTTTGCTTAGTTTGTTTTTGTTTTAGGTGTGGTTGTTCATTATTATGAGTTTGCTATTACTTTACATGTTTTGTATCTCCTTTTTCACAAATAAGTCCCTTTAACATTTCATATCATAAGGGCTTGACAATGATGAACTCCTTTAACTTGACCTTATCTGGGAAGCACTTTATCTGCCCTTCCATTTTAAATGATAGCTTTGCTGGATAAAGTAATCTTGAATGTAGGTCCTTGCCTTTCATGACTTCAAATACTTCTTTCCAGACCCTTCTTGCCTGCAAGGTTTCTTTTGAGAAATCAGCTGACAGTCTTATGGGCACTCCTTTGTAGGTAACTCTCATTTTGTCTTGCTGCTTATAAGATTCTCTCCTTCATTTTAATCTTGGTTAATGTAATTATGATGTGCCTTGGTGTGTGCT
>PVKM010024539.1:10251-20563 GCA_004027735.1 Carollia perspicillata
TGGGACTCTCTGAGCTTCCTGGACTTCCTGGAAGTCTATTTCCTTTGCCAGATTGGGGAAGTTCTCCTTTACTATTTGTTCAAATAAGTTTTCCACTTGTTGCTCTTCCTCTTCCCCTTCTGGTACTCCAATAATTCGGATGTTGGAACGTTTAAAGATGTCCTGGAGGTTCCTAAGCCTCTCCTCATTTTTTTGAATTTTTGTTTCTTCATTCTGTTCTGATTGAATGTTTATTTCTTCCTTCTGGTCCAAACTATTAATTTGAGTCCCAGTTTCCTTCCTTTCATTGTTGGTTCTTTGTACATTTTCCTTTATTTCACTTTTCATAGCCTTCACTCTTTCCACTATTTTGTGACCATACTCAACCATTTTGGTGAGCATCCTGATTACCAGTGTTTTGAACTGTGCATCTGATAGGTTGGCTTTCTCTTCATCACTTAGTTGTATTTTTTCTGGAGCTTTGATGTGTTCTTTTATTTGGCTATTGTTTTGGGCTCGGCACACTGGTTACCTATGAGGGGAGGAGCCTTAGGTGTTCCCCAGGGCGGGGCAACTCAGTGGCTGGGTTGTGACGCTGTATGTGGGGGCGGGGTCCAAGAGGGAACAGTGCCACTTGCTCCGCTCTCTGCTGACTTTCAGTCACTTCCCCTGCTACCCCCAAGCAAATTGGGCCCTTCTGGTGCTGATTCCCATGTGGGTGGGCTTATGTGCATTCCAGGACCCTGTGGGTCTCTCCAACGAACTCTCCTGTGAGGCTGGGAGTCTCTCCTGGCGCCTCAACCCCACAGGTGTTTTCAATCAGTGGTTTGAGGCTTTATTTCCTGGCACTGGGACCTTGGGTGACGCGGTCTGTCTCACTCCCCAGCTTCACCTGGTTTATCTGCGTGCGAATGTGGGACTGGACGTGCCGCACGCCTCTACAATCTGCTACCTCGCTGAGTCCACCAGCTGCCGCTTTGTGCACCCGGGGTCCGCCAGCTGCCCTGCCACGAGCCCTCTCTGTCCTGGCTCCCTGACTCCGCCCCTCCTACCGATCTGGATGAATGTGTATACTTTAACTCCTGGTTGTCGGACTTCCATACAGTTCAATTTTCTGTCAGTACTAGTTGGTTTTTTGTTTTTAAATTGTGGTTGTCCTTATTTTGGTGGTGCGAGGAGGCACAGTGTGTCTACCTATGCCTCCATCTTGGCCGGAAGTCTGGTACTCCTAGTTACTTATTTTTTAAAAATAGGGTTATACACATCAGGAGGTCCTGGTTTATATTGGGGTATATCCTGCAAAGATAAATAAATAAAATAGCTTTTCTGATTTATAATTTATGCGCTGTGTAGTCGTACACCAAAGTCACCCATTTTTAGTGTCCGGATCGGTTGTTTTAGTATGTTCACAGATGTGTGCAACCGTCGGCATGGTCAGTTTTAGAACATTTTAGTCAACTCAGAAGAGAAACCCTGTGCCCCTTACCTGCTGGCCCCCCAACCCCCGCCCATCCAGCCCTGTGTGACCACTGATCTGCTGTTTTTCTGTTTGTTTGTCATAATCATTAAATATCAATATGTGGTCTCTTGTGACTGACTTTTAATTAGCATGGCGATTTCAAGTTTCATCCATACTGTTCATGTATCGGTCCTTCATTCCTTTATGTGGCTGAATAATAAATAGTACGTTTAGTGGGCCACCTGCATTCTGTTTATCCATCCCCTACTTGGTACACTGGGTTGTTTCCACCTTGTGGCTGCTGTGAGCAATGCCGCTATAACCACTTGTGTATAGGTGTGTGTGTGGACATAGGTTGCCTCCTTCCAGCATGGACCTAGGAGTCTAATTGCTGGATCACGTATGTTTTCCATCGGACACTCCCACCAGCAATGTGTGAGAGTCCTGCTTTCTCCACATTCTGGCCCGTGCTTGTTATTACCCGCACTTTGCATTGTAACCATCCTAACGGCTGCCAGGTGCCGTCTCAGGGTTTCAGTTTGCACTTTCCTAATGATAGGGAGCATTTCTTCAGGCACTTGTTGGCCATTTCTATATCCTCTTTGGAGGAGTCTGTATTCAGATCCTTTCTCCATTTTCAATGGGGCTGTTTTCTTTTACTATTAAATCGAGGGTTCTTTATATATTCTTGGTAAGAGTCTCTTATTGTATATACGCGTGCGATTTGCAGCTATTTCCTCCTATTCTGAGAATCCATGGACAAATCTGAGGCCCTACAGATTTAGCCGTTTTCTCCCCAAAATTTTGTGCTTTCAGCTCTTTGGTCCACTCTGAGCCAACTTTTGGATGTGGTGTGAGTTAAGGGTCCAGCTTCTTTCTTTTGCATGTGGCTTTGCGGTTGCCCCATCTCCGTTTGTCGGGAGACTCTTCTCCCGTTGAGTTTTCTCGGCACCCTCGTCGAGAGTCGGTTGACCGCAGACGCAGATGGATGCCGGCCTCTCGGCCCTGGTCCTCGGCCTGTGCGCCTGTCGTGTGCCGTGGACGCGCTGCCTTGGTTGCTGGTGCTTCGCAGTGGTCAGGAGCAGCAGCAAGTTGGGCAGTGGGCTCTCCAACTGGAGTCTCTTCTGGAGTTGTTCTCTCTGCCTTTATCTCTCAGCCCCTTGTGTCCTCTCGCCCAAAAGAGCGTTTAGCACACGGTAGCTTTCAGTAAATGTTTGCTGTGGGGGCGGTTTAAAGTAACGGCAGTGTTTTGCCCCCACGTGTTGTGTTCATTAGATGCAGGATCATTATGCCCATTCTTATACTTGTGGCGTGTAATCGTTGTACCCATATATAATGCTCATCTTTATTTTTCCCTCAGAAGTTTGGGCAAAAAGCATGCATTACACACAGCAAAATATAGTAATTCAGCTTCAATTTCGATGGTGAATCGGTGTCTCCAAAAAAGAATTTTCTGGTTGTGTGTAACACTTTTTCGGTATTTTGAGGCTCACTGTTATGTCTATTCCTGTTAATAAAAGTTTCCAAGAACAAGGCACGAGGCTACGGCGGGAGCAGAGTGCTCCACGACAGGTCCCGTGGGCGCTGCCCGGGAGTCGCAGGGGAGGGAGAACGTCCACGCAAGCACTGGGGACTGGCAAGCACACTGTTAAGCTGTGAATGTTCAGACTCAACGTAGTTAAAGTTGTTCTTGTAGACGAGGGGTACGTTTGTATAATTAAATGTAAGCTTTCAGAAATTGGGTGGCTTCTTGTCCTAATGTGGTAGAATTTGTGTTTGCATGTTCCTCGCCAAGCCTGAAGAATCCAGTGGCATTTTGCTCGCGTCAGTGTCTCGTCCCCCCTCAGCGACAGAGGCGAGAGCGGAACTGGTGCGGTTTCCCTGGAGCCCGCGCGAGGCGTGGCCGGAGGTGTCCCTGGCTCCGCCTCCCGGCTCCACCTGTGGTTGAAAAGTGCACCGTTTCTGATGTGTGTGGACAGTTAAGCGGCATCACTTTCATCTGTTAAATCCTAAGTTTTAGATCTTTTCTGTTCTTCCTTAAAATTTTGATTCACAAAGAATCTTCCTGGTCTTACGTAAATTAGGAACTTGGAGCCCGAGCGGTTAAGTTCTTACAAAATAAATGGGTTGGATTTGACAACCCATAAATATTTCAACCTCTAAAATGAAATGATGTTTACCTTTTCATATGTATCTTTGTTGTAAAACAAATTTTCCCTCTCCTTAATGCTATAAAGAAACTGCTATATGGTCCTGTTATCAAATAGATACATTGTGGAATTTGTCTGGAGCTTGTCATTTTCAAAGTCAAATCTTTTCATTCATATATATATATATATATATATATATATATATATCAATGGAATAGCTAGTGCATCGTTTCATTGTAACACTAAAAATGTACAGAACGATGATATTTAGAAAAAATTACAAATATGCCTTTCAGTGGTGTACAGTAAGCTATTTCTGTTGGTATTTGGAGTCACCTTCAATACAGAACGACTGTTTTCAGCCATTGGACAGTGGGCCGTGCATGACCAAGACTCGTCCCTGAGCCGGGTAACAAACCAGGTGAGCTCAGGGACTGTCGCCCTGGGGCCTCTTCCAGACCAGGTGCAGGGAGGGGAGCCCCGGGCGGACCCGAGCGGCCTTGCGGAGTTGGGGCAGAGTGGAGTCGAGGGAGGAGACCAAAGTGGAGGGCAGAGTGTTGGAGAGGAAGGGATGCTGTAGAGCAGGGGGTCGACTCATTGTCACCGGGGGCCCTGGCTGCCGCATGGTTGCCTTCGAAGGGCCAAACGTAATTTCAGCTCCTTAACAGTGAAGGAGCAGTTACATTTACACAGTCCTAAAGTTATTTTGGCCCTTGGAAGACCACCGGGAGGCTGATGTGGCCCTGGTGACAATGAGTCTGACCCCCCGCTGTAGAAGGAGGGCCAGGCGTCTACCTGAGGCCTCCATGGGCCTTGGAATGCAGCGTGCACTCGCGTAGGATAGAAGGCCCACGAGGTTCCGAGAAGAGCCGTTAGGGACCTGCCTGCGAAGTGAAAGGTCTCAGACCCCACGTGCGGCTGAGAGGCCCCGCGTTCCCATTGGTTCAGGAGGAGAGTCTTTGTCGGGCTGCCCGCTTTGGACATTCAGTATTCGGGAAGCCCACATGTGAGAAGTGGGGCTGACCTGCTCCCTGGAGGAAAGACCTGTCTGGAATCGCCCTAACCAAGCTTGGAAACGAGTCTCGAAAGCATAAAATGGAGTCGGAAGTAATTTAACAGCCTGCAGAGTCCAGCACTCCTCAGAAGAGGACAGTGGTGCCCAGATAATCAGCAGGGAGAGCGTAGTGTCCAGCATCTAGTCACAGAGTCCTGGACGTGCCAGCCAGTGACCAGGAAGGGATGACCCCATACCCGGGGGGGAAATCAGCAAATAGAATCACCTCAGAGACGTAAAAAATGTTGAAAGTAGAAGAAAGAATTATTAAAACAGCTACAGCTATATTCAGGTATTTAAAGGACAACAGGAACATTGGAGAAAAATAAAAGACGTAAAAGTGGAACTTCTGAAAATGAAAAGCACAGCATCTGGAACGACAGCTCCAGTGGACGGGATCTTCAGCAGAGGAGACACCGCGGAACAGAGCCGCTGAACTTGTGGACGCAGCGGCAGGAACCGCGCGGCGCGATGCACACCTAGTCCCCAGGCCACACAGAGATGCTCAGGGGTCCGGGGGGCGCACCTGGGAGCACACCTGGGAGCACACCTGGGAGCACGTGTGCACGCCCTTGGAGTTCCTGAAAGGGGAAGGAGCCGGGAAAACACCTGAAGAAATGATTGCTGTGGATGTTCCCAGTGTAACGAGCGCTGTGAGCCCGTAGACTCAGAAAGCTCAGTGAGGACAGGCATAGGGAGGACCGTCCCTGGGAGATCTCTGCCCGCGGCTTCCTCCCTTGTCCCGCCCCGTGGGCGGTCTTCCCGACAGCCTCGCTCTGCGGCCTCTCCCCGTCCGCACACCTCCAGGGCTGCGTCCTGTGGCGCATCTCCGGCTCTCCGGTCCGCCACGCCGCTGTGTTCCCCGTTTGCTCTCGGTCTTCTTTCCCAAAGGCTTTGCCTGCATTGTGTTTGGTTACAGCCTTGTGATGAACCGTTCAAGGGTTTTTTCCTAATTATTCCCAAATTAACCATATTACGAAATTAAGTGTTCACTTATTTTAATAAACCATTTTACAGGGAGTGTGGAGGGCAGCATCATTCTGAACAGAAAGCCAGCAGCGCGTCACACAAGACTGAAAATTGCTGTCTGATTTGGTTACTGTCCTGACGTTCACGTGATTTTAAAAGTTGACTTTGTGTAAAGCTGGTTCTGCGGCTGGAAGGGGGGTTGTCTTTGTACTTGGCTAGTGTGGACGTGATCTTGTCGCATGAGCCTTGATTCTGAGTTAGACACGCAAAGGACACGTTTGTCCTTTGTGTGTCTAATACATGCCAGGCCGTGTTTTGAAAAGAGAACCCTGTTCAGCGTGTGGTCAGTTGTGTCTGGGGCAGTGCTGCTTAACCTTTTCTGCGTCACGGACTGAGCGCGTGTGCGAGTCTGGTGGAAACAAACTGTGGGCCCTTGACTCTGCAGAGTGCAGGGAGGTACCGCTTCACGTTCGGTTTCCAGAGACTCAGAGTCCCCGTGACTGAGACAGTGAGCACTGCAGTTTTCATCCTTTGACTGGTTTTTACACTCCCAATATATCGTCCACGATGCATTTGATTTGTGCTGGCAGACAGCTCTGAAGCGGCCCCTGGGCTTATATTTGGAGGGCGTGGGCGCTGGGCCCCGCCTTTCCAGTAAGTCTCACGTCGGCCCTGCGTCCTCAGCCTCAGACACTGGGGATGTGCTCCTCAGTGGAGACAACTGTGAAGTTACAAATAGGAGCTTTATATTCTTTCCTTGTACAGTGTTTTTAAATCCATTTAAATATTTTCCCTATTTACTTGGTTTTTAATGCGAAGAAAGTTGCATTTTTCATGAGACAAACTTTATGTGTGTGTATCTTGAACTACGTCTTTGATGTTGGTGGCGGTTTCCTCTTAGATGTCGACTTGCCATTTTTAAGGATTTCGTGGTCCCGAAGGCATCGTTCCTCTCCCATGGAAAGTTCCTCCGTCTCCGTTGGCTGCTGGCAGTGACTGTGCCTTGCTTGTTGAATAGCACAGGCAGAGGAGCTGTTTGGGGCGGTGGCTGGGAAGCCTCGTGCGTGAGCGTGTCCAAGCAGTGTGAGAAATGGGGGCGTGTCTGTGCGCCCCTCTGCCCGTGTCGGCGGCGGTGGCGAGTACTCTGAAGGGAGAGCTGGGTGCACCCCATGCCTCCCCTCGACGCTGCCCTTGAGGCCGCTGCACCTTGCTGTAGGGAGGAAGGGCGCTGTGTGCCCGGGGACTGCCTGCCCCTTTGCTCTGGTCACTGGCGTGGGGTTCTCCTGGGCCTTGCTCTCCTGTCGCAGGTCCTGGCCACATGCTGTCCCTGCTGTCTCAGTGCTTTTCCCTCCCTCCCCTGGCAGGGCAGGGCCTTTGGAGCTCTGAGGAAGCCTCTGTGCGTTCCTTCTTGGGAGAAGTGGCTGTTTCCAGCGCCCCCCACCCTTCTCCAGGCTGGGCCCTGCCTGCTGGTGTGCTGTGTAGTCTCAGCAAAGCGAAGCACAGAACCGTCCTTCGAAGACTGGGTGTGTGTGTGCGCCCGCCCCTGGGCTGACTCCCAGTGCTTTCTGTGGAGGGGAGTCTCCTCCACTCCTCCAGCACCGGACAGACACACGGACAGACACACGTGGGGTTTTAGGGAAGGCAGGGGTAGTTCTCCTACTTGGTAGGGAGGGTGAGTACCGCATTTTCCGGACTATAAGACGCACTCCAGGGCGCCCCCGTCCCCCCAAATTTGGGAGGAATGATGGTTGTTAATGCTGTTGTTGAGTTGTTTACATTAGCATTGGTGAAATATTATGTTATTTATGTTATTAAATATTGTATCACATTTTTTTTGCTTCAAAAATTTTTCCCCTATTTTCCTCCTCTAAAACCTAGGTGCATCTTATGGTCTGAAAATACGGTAGCTACCCGAGGGGAGAGGACTTAATTTTGACCTCTTATTTGTTAGTCAGAAAGAAGTAAGCCATACCAAACCCTCACTGTTTTTCTCATTTTAGTTGTAACCAAGCTAGATCTCCCCAGACCTCCATGGGGTTAGGCTCTGTCTCCCCGAGGCAAACACCTTTCCTTGTGGCCAAGGCGGTCTAGGCTTAGACTGGTTAAGAGGGTTCACCGAAGACCGCGCCCTACGGCTGACCAAAGAGCTGGGTCTCTGAGCTGTCCCCCCCCCCCCGCCCCATGTGCGTCCTTCCCAGGGGGAGGGGCCTCATTGCACAGGTGTGGGTGGTACCTCCTTGCTCTGCTTGGGGAGCCGTCTCTGTGCCTGCCACTGGGGAGGGCGTGGTCTGCTGACCTAGGAGTGGGGTGCTGGGCCTGGGTTAGACCAGGACTCCAGTTCTGCCCGGACACTTCCCAGTGGGGCAGACGCATTGCCTTTGTGTCTCTCTTTGGTGTTCTGTGACCCGGGGGTTGTGACGGTGCCTGTGGGGGCGGTTGGAAAATCAAGTGGGTAACATTTGCAAAGTGCCTGAGTGTCTGGTGTGTAATAACAGGTGTTTGGTAATGAGCGCCTCTCGTAATCGGTGAGATTGGCCTTCTGGGCAAGGAATCCTTCCCTGAGGTGGTGGTGTGAGGCCCTGCTGGGGCTGAACGAGATTACCTGTGATACGTAGCATGCTGCCCGGCAGGCGGTCGGTACTGGGACTGCGTTACAGGCCGTACAGCTGATCGAAAGCACGAGGAGGAATCTGGTGTGTGTCCTGGTGTTGGAGCCACTCTTTTCAATGGCATTTCCTCACCTACCAGTTAAAAAACGTTTAGAGCCACAATCATCAGTTACAGTCATAAAGAATTGTTTGACTCTATAATTAATATTACATTTTTATTTAGTCCTGGTTCTTAGTTGTTTATACTTGTAGAGTAGCGCCAAATTTATCCAACATTGTCATGGAACTACGCCATGTCATGTCATTGAATTAACTCCTAAGATAAGCTTGCACCCTCAGACCAGTTCAGATTCAGAGACAGTTGCAGAGCTGGCACAGACTTGCCCGGTGTCCTGGGCCCGGTCTCCTGTTGCTGAACTTCGCTGTGCGCACTTGGCACCGCTGGTGGAGCCAGGTTGATGCAGTACCATCTCCTGAGCTCTGCTGTGCTCAGATTTCCTCCTTTTCCCCTAGTGCCCTTTTCCTGTCCCCAGATCCCACCAGGACGCACGTCACGTCAAGTCCCTGTGTCCCCTGGCTGTGCTCAGATGTGTTCATTTTGACGGACACATCTCCTTTTTCCACCTTTCCGCACACTCCTGTTTGATATGCGTCAGGAAAGGTGCAGCCCGCACGCAGGTGTTGGGGGGGTTGGACCCGCCGCCTCCAGAGGGGACCGTCCACGTAAACACTAGGGTTTTTCTGTGCGGAGCTCGGTCTCCTCTCCCGCCTGTTCATTTCTTCAGCAGTTGCCTTTCCAGTGTGCCCTTGGGGGATTGTGTTTGTAATCCAGTGCGCGTCACGCACTTTGTCGCTCGGGTCGTCCCAGCTTTGGCCGTGGGTGCTCTGCCCTTGTATCCTTCGGGCATGCTCCTGTGGGATTGTTGTGGGGAGTTTTTTTGAGCACTTCCTCACTTGCTGGGACGGCAGCATGCGCCAGCTCCTGTCACATCCTTTCTGCCCGTCCTGGAGTCAGTCGGCCCTTTCTCCAGGGAGGCCTGGCCCTTCCGCTGGAGCAGGCCTCGGGAGCCGCGGTCTGATTCCCAGACAAGGGAGCTCCTCTGGCTGATGTCAGAGTCGGGGCGAAGGGCTCACTGTCCACGGCGCCCTGATCGCTGCTCCCACGCTGCATCCTGTTCCCTTGTGTGTGTGTTTCCTGGGTGCATCCTCCCGGTGGGTGGAGCTCATCTTTTGAATGCGTGTGTGTCCTAGGGCACACTTACAGTTAACTTTTTAAATCCGAATTAGGAGAAAAGACAGCGTGAGCTAAGGAGGCCCAGACAGCACATTCGTTTGCTGCAGAAAGTGGCTCTTGAGTTACTTCATTTCGGAGAATGACAGGGAAGTAATTCATGACGTAAAGTGTGTTTCCCACAAAGAAATTCTGATTAAAACACAGGAGTTAAACAGTGTTCGCATTTGAGAGAAGGGTAGGCAGAGGGAGTTCAGAATTTTTTTTACTACCTCTGAGGTTTTAGACATTTTTCTTGTTCTCTTTACACTCTTTGATGTGCACTTGGTTCAAGGGCAGACGCGCGCTCCTCCTCTCTCCACCTGCACAGCCGGAGTCGTCTGTCCTTGAGCCTCAGACAACCTTCCGATGGAATCACCGCTTCTGTTCTGTGTTGCTTCCTTCAAGTATTTGTTCTTGTTGTTGGCATCTCATTGCGAAATGCATCCACAGTGCATTAGGCCCCCTTCTTGCACTGAAAGGACACCTTCCCACCTGTGCTCTCTGCGTCACTCCGTCTGTGCATCAGGTGTGTCCGGGAAGGGCTTTCACTCCGGCCGGGGTGGTTGTCTCCTCGCTGGTCTGGAGCGCATGTAATCCAGTATTGATTTACAAAGCTCTGGATAGAGATACGCTCACGCAATTTTTGGAGATAGTAAGACCTAGTAAAAGTAAGAAAGCACACCTGAAAAATGTCTTAGTCTTTGTCCACTTGAGTCCTCACCCGCTTGCAGCAAAATTGCAGAAATACCAGAAGTAACCATTCGTCTTTTATCTGCAGTATGTCTCACGTATTTGAATACCCAAAGCATCCCCCCCCCC